>VDFB02103877.1:0-11926 GCA_007258455.2 Sequoia sempervirens | reverse complement strand
AAAATACCTCAAGTGCCTAAAAATGATGAAGGCCCATCAACACCATACATTGATCCAACCACTCTCGCTTCCACTTCTGCGACAGAGACACCCACCACTCCCGCCATCCCCACCATCTCTGGTATCAAATTCATCATCTAGGATAATGGTTGTAAAAACTATACGATTCCCAAAAATGATTTTGTGGTAGAAGAGTTACCACAATCTCCTAGATCACGAGGAGGATTGCAAATTAAATGAAGCCTCCACATCCAAAACATCCCCTAAATGTTATACCAACTTTAGAAGCTGGGGAGATCTCGGCCGAGAAGTAATAGAGGAGGACATATCCCATCTCCCGTATCAAGACAATAGACTGGTAGCCACTCTACCAATGGATGACAGTAGCAAAGGTTTGCAAATGATGCTCGCAATGGGCTATAACAAAAACCAGAAACTAGGGCAAAATGACAACAGACTTCTAATACCCATCATTCCGGAGACACGAATGAGAAATCTTGGCCTTGGATGTACCCCTCCGAGTATAACCATATGTGGACGAGGTCCCCCAGTTAAAGAAGTTAGGCCTCCCCATGAGCCAACACCAGTTGAACTTCGCTTACCTGTGTCTACCAGCAGAGTCATAAACAATTTCACATTTGATATAACTAACGTCTGTAGTAGTAGTGATGATGAGGAAAATGCCATAACTGACCTACCAATGCTTTTTGAGAATTCCTCACTCCTTATGATTAGCACCCTATCCTATGAGTCTAAGAACCAATCCCATGAGATAAAGCTAGTCTACCCCCAACTCATCGATCACAACCAACGAGGAACACCAATTCTTAACACATTCAAAAATGATGAGGCATTCTTGGAATTCATGGGACTACGAGATACAATACCATGTGGGGACCATAAAGCAGGATTTGAAATCATTTTGGACACACAGGCTTACTATGGGGAGACGATTGAGTCCTTCAGTCGTAAAAGTGAAAATTGAGAATAATCTAAAGATCCTTGAGTGAAAACCACACTATGGCACTCTCTGATCTTGTAAATAGTAAAAAGAAAGGGTGTATCCAACGGTGAAAATCTCTTTGAGGTGCCTGCGGATGAAGGATTCAATCTCCCCCTTACTGCTCTACACCAAGAAAAATCAGCAGTCCTAGCCAAAAAATGCAATTTGGTTAACTTGGGAATAGAGGAGACCCCGCACATCACATTCTATGCGGAATCATTACCATCTGAGGAACAAGAGCTCCTAGCAGCCTTCTTAAGAGAGAGACAAGTTAATTTTTCATGGAGTTATGTTGACATGCCTAGACTCGATTCAGAGATTGTGGTTCATCATCTAGCAGTATATCCTGAAGCAAAACCTGTCAGACAAATGCTTAGGAAAATGCATCCTCAAATCACCCTTCCAATCAAAATGGAATTGAAGAAACTACTTGATGCAAGATTCATATGACCAATTGACTACCCCAAGTGGGTGTCAAATCTAGTTCCTATTTCAAAACCTGGTGAAGGCATTTGAATTTGTACTGATTTCAGAGACCTAAACAAAGCATGTTCAAAGGATGGCTTCCCATTACCTAACGTTGACATGATTGTAGACATGACAGCAAGACATGAAATGCTTTCTCTAATGGACAGTTTCTCTAAGTACAACCAAATAATGATTTCCAAAGAAGACCAACACAAAACAGCCTTCACTTGTCCATGGGGGACCTACTGCTAGAATATGATGCCATTCGGCCTAAAGAATGTTGGGGCCACCTACCAGAGAGCCATGACGTTAATCTTTCATGACATGATCTACAAAACTATCAAAGATTACGTTGATGACATACTAGCAAAATCCAAAAATAGGAAAGATCATATAGCAACCTTGAGCGCTATTTTTGACAAGCTGGAGGAATACAAGGTCCGTTTGAATCCAAAACAGTGCATCTTCGATGTACAATCAGGAAAGCTACTAGGATACATAGTGTCAATGAGGGGTACTGAAATAGATCCAGCAAAGGTTAAAGCAATCTTAGAGATGGAGGCTCCCAAAACATTAAAATAGTTGAGAGGCCTCCAAGGCAAACTTCAATCTATCTGTAGATTCATAGCACAACTGGCAGACAAGCAAATCACTTATTCTCACCCACTCCACAAGGGGGTAGCATACAAATAGGATGACAAGTGTGAGGAAGCCTTCAACAAAATCAAAGAATATCTACTCACACCTCCATTCCTCATGCCACCAATCCCAAGAAAGCCATTAATCCTCTATGTGTCAGCAATAGCAGTAGCCCTTTTGAGTTCTCCTAGCTTAGCACAATGAAAATGGGACAGAAAGGGCCATCTACTATATCAGTAGAACAATGGTCGAGCATGAGTTAAACTACTCATTCATTGAAAAAGCATGTCTAGCAATAGTTTTTGCTTCACATAGATTCAAACATTACATGTTGGCACACAAAATCAAACTCATCGCCAAAATTGACCCAAGTACCTACTATCAAAAGCAATGCTCACAGGAAGGATGGATAAATGGGTCATGATACTATCAAAGTATGACATTGAATATGTGGAGTGGAAATCAATCAAAGGCCAAGTCATTGTAGATCAGCTTGCAGAAGCACCAATCTATTCAAAGAATCCACTCATATCAGAGTTTCTGGATGAATCCATCTTCAATCTTAGCATAGCCGACCACTAGAAACTCTAGTTTGATGGCTCCTATACACAACATGGATTAGGAGCAGGTGTCTTCTTCATTACCCCACAGGGGGACTGTATACCTAGATCCTACAAATTGGAATTCTCGTGCACTAATAACATTGCAGAATACGAGGCTTTAACTATAGGTCTCAGAATAGCAGTGCAGTGGCACAACATGACCCTCAAAGTATATGGAGACTCCCAGCTAATAATAAATCAAGTGAATGACAAGTACCAAACAAAGGATGATAAGTTGACTCCATACAAAAAGTTAGCAGAGAGCCTCAAAGAATCATTCATTGATATTACATTTGAGCAAATTCCCAGAGCCAACAATAGAGCAGCAGACGCCATGGCAATGATTAGATCCTTACTAGACATCCCTCACAATGTCTTAAAACATGAATTCTTGGTAGATCAGCTTCTCGTACCTGCATTCAAGGTACCAGAGTCAGAATTTGTGTGTGAAATCGTTGGTCCTGGTGATCCCTGGTACTATGACATTTATACCTACTTGTGAATAAGTGTCCTACCTGCTGACTTACCCTCAAGCCTAAAAAGAACCTTTGTCAAAAAAGCATCTCAGTTTGTCATCCTAGGAAACACCCTTTACCGTAGGAGCATACAAGGAACCTTATTATGCTGCCTAAATGTTGAGGAGGCATTGACTGCCTTAACTAAGATGCATAACAGTATTTGTGGTTCACACTCGAGCGGAATGACCTTGGCCAAGAAATTGCTGAGGATGGGGTATTATTGTCCTACAATGGAAAGAGAGGTACATGAATACATCAAAAGGTGCCTACAATGTCAGCAGCATGGGGACCTAATCCATGCTCCAGCTCAAGAGCTTCATCCTATTGTCACACCATTGCCCTTTTCGTAGTGGGGGCTCGATCTCATTGGAAAGATAACTCCCATATCATCCAATGGTCACAAGTTCATCATAACCACCACAAAGTACTTTACCAAGTGGGTGGAAGCCATCCCCATGACATACATCACTCGAAAGTAGATATCAAAGTTCATCCCAAACTATTCTAATATGTCGATACGGTGTTCCCCAAGCTATTATCTCAAATAATGGGACACCTTTCAAGAATTAGGATGTTTATGACCTATGTGAAAAATTCAAAATCCAACATCACTTTTCCACTCCATATTATCCCCAAGGCAATGGCCAAGTAGAAGCCACCAATAAAACCATTCTGAAAATCCTCAAAAAGATAGTCAATGACATAGGTTGTGACTGGCATCTACAGCTAAATCCCGCCCTTTGGTCCTATCAAACCAGGATCCACACACCCATGTGCTGCCCACCCTTCATTCTCCTCGGCTCACTGTGACAAAACTATATTGTTTATTGAGATCAAGTCTCCATTACTAAGAATATCATCAAGAAACCTCATCGCAGCATGAAGAATAACCGAGTAATCAAGACCGAATGAGTCGAGTTGTCGATCAGCGTATGGACACTTCAAATCATTTCAAAGTCTATCATAATAGACCCAAGAGAGTTATAACAAGAAGATCAAAAAGCGTGACTCTCAAGTCGAGAACTAGTGCTAAAGGAGAACCAAAAGAACATCCCAAAACCAAACGACAAAGGCAAGTTTGAACCTAACTAGTTGGGACCATTCGTTATTACAACAAGCTATAAGTCAGGGGCATATCATTTATCAACACCCAAAGTGGGAACCTCTATAGGAGCCCATGAATAGCTCCCATCTCAAAAGTTTTATTCCTAAATCTTTCAAGGTATAAAACCAAAAAATTGAAAAAATTAGAAAATATCTTGAAAAAATGGTTACTTTGGCAAAAACTTGGCAAACAGGTGTCTTGGTAACAATAAAAAAATTAGAAAAGCAAAAAATCCAAAAATCGTGAAAGGATTAAAAAATAATAAAGAGAAAAGAAAAAATCATCCCTCAAGTGAAACACCGTGGTAACTTTGGGAAAGTACCTTGGTGAAAACCTAGGAACTGCATTGTGTAAATAAGCACTTTCATCCATCAGATCTTCACGCTTGTTCCATCATCCATCCATCCATCGTGATTCCATATCTCCACCCATCATCCACCCTCGTATCGCACTACAGTTTCAGTCTCTTGTGTTCGTATTATGATCCCTCCTAGTACTACTTCTGGCCATTCTCAAGGTCAATTTGTCCCGGCCTTTATCGTAAGCAAATATTGCATCACACACCGAGGGCGGCTGTTCCCTCATCATATATCGCATTCGTGTATCTTCTTTGAAGCTGGCCCCTAAACGGCACCAAAACAATAACCGCAATCCAAAACACTTAAACCACCAATCCCAAAACATTTGGAAAGTCATACCAAAAATCCAAAAATAGGTCGTGTTAGTCAAAAAGTCAATCAAAAATTCAAAAATAGAGTCATCTTGTCAAAATATAGGTCTCTAAGCTCTTAACATAAGCAAGGTTGATCTTTGATCATCCCCTGAGACACTTACGTCAGTCCTTTAGGAGTCCGTCATAAATAAACTAGCAATCCATTTGTTAATATCTCATAAATAATCAAGTTTGCAGGCTGGCCAAAATCACGTGGTTCTCTCACGCAGTATAACGAGGCAAGGCTAATCTCGCTGATCAGCCCTCGAGGCCCCTAGGAGGTGGGTCTTAGGTTAGTCTCTTAGTCGCAATCTTGGAAACACAAAACATTGAAAACTAAAAATCAAACATTTGGAAAATCATCAAAAATACCAAAAATAACCTCAAAACATTTCAAAACCCTAAAACATCCAAATATTTGAAAATCCATCCGCTCCCATCTCGCCACCCACAATAAACATCACTCACAATAAATAATCATCATCTCAACCTTTTGGTAAAAACAATTGGAAACAAGTCTAGCAAATCGTAAAGTGAAAACTCAATCGGCCAAAATCTAAAGTCTAGGTCAAGACGTAAAACAAGTTGGTCAACTCTTGTGTCAATAGCCTAATATCCAATCAGTCCCATATCAAATCATCTGATATCCTCATGTCCTAGGATGCATCCTTCCTACAATGGACATCAACATCAGGCATCACCATAGTTTAAGTCTTGGCTAGCGGTATTGAAGAACATTAGCTTGTTTGTTACTTCATCTTTCTCTTTGATTTATCTTATTGCACTCATTCCAAGGACCTCTCGATGATTTCTAATCAAAAGGATTAAGAGAGATAGGAATGGGGAAACGATCATTATCTTTTATCTGTAGTGCTTGTTGGATATTTTTGCAATATAACCTTGGTCATACGTGCTTTGTTTAGATGTAGGTAGGATGTTTTAGGTATCTTGTTGACCACATGGGAAGGCTTGCCTTCCTATGTTTTGGTCTGAGATGTTTCGAATATCTGAATTGCATTTCTGAGTAAGGTTCTGTATGCCAGGTGTGAACAAAAATACTCCTATCTGATTGTCCAGTCAAATTCCATCACACTAGGTACAACGCCATCCTTGTTCTTCATACCTTGATGCATCATACCTACGTGTGTTATCAAAAATAAGGTAATTGGCCCTTTGAAAATCCCAAATCCTCGGCAAGAAAATCATCATCATCATCATCTCATGTCTTGTTGGAATCTCTTGTTTCTTCTATCTCTTGATTTTCGTGCTAGCATGGTACCATGACAGTTAATCAGATCATTATCATCATTGCATTCACCCTACATTCACAAACCATCAGCACATTACATATTGCATATCATATAGGAAACATTAAATCATATCATAACATTGCATTTCTAGATCATTGCATAATATAGATTGGTTATTCTAAGCATCTCATGAATCATTACATTAAAATTTTCATAAACATTTCATAAATCATCTCATAAATTATATATCATTACATAAACAAAAAAGCAATCATCCCATAGCATCATAACATCATTCGCATTCACCACATCATAAAATTGCATAAACATCACACATATAAGCATCCATTTACGCTATCACATACACATTATACAACATTGGCATTCATTATATCATATCAATAGATAAACATCATGTACACATATCATCATATAACATCATACCATCCATCATTGCATAATATAGATTTTTTAGTCTAACCATTTGCATAACATAACATAATCATCATAAAAAGAGCATAAAAAGATATTGAAAAAGAAATGCATCCATCTGCATAATCATTGCATCACATAGGATAGAACATCATAAATGCATCGCATATCATAATCGGATCAAAATCAACATCTCATATATCATCAAATGTATTGTCATGATACAAAGAATCGGATCAATATACATATGTATGTCAATAGTACAATCAGCCCATGGGGCTATCAAAAATGATCCCAAAAGGCACAAAAAGAATCTTATCTCTTATCAAAATGAAGGCCTAGCCCTAATGGGTGTTGCCCTCGCCACCTGCTTTGTCCCCATGGCACTCTGCAGGTCTATGGCTGGTCCTCTGTGAAAAATTGGTAACTCATCCTGCTCTCGGCACGGCCTGATGGTAATACATCCTATAATAGTTGGCCTCCCGAACGACCTCTCTATAAGGCCGGATTGGTACTATGCTCCGGGAGGAGGAGGCAGCCATACTCTCTAACTGTTGTCGGCGACCCATCTCTGTCGCCACCTATAACTTTGCGACCTACCTCTACAAAATGGCTTAATCCCGCTCGACCCTGGCCTAGTCCCTCTCAGCTGTCAATATCTGTATCTAGACCTGTAACTGTAAAATTTGTTTGTCCCTCAGATCTAGCAATGGAGGAGGCTGTACGTGAGGCTGATCCTAACCTCCATCTCTGGGTGGTGTTGCAACCCGATCCTGGTGCCCATCCTATTTGTCATGCTGCCCACGGTCCTGATCCTACTGATCCCTAGGTGGATGGTCCTGTGGCCCATGGTCCCTGACCGGCTGATCTAGTGTTGGTCCCCTACCACCTTGATCTTGATCCCTATCTCCCTGACCTTGACCTACCCCCTGCCTCTTGCTCTTCGTCGAGCAGATGGTGTACCTGGAACTGTCAATCTCAGGGATGGCCTGAACTAGTCTCGGTATGCATGTGTGACTCCCAGATCTGCCTCTCCTTGGTTGTGTGGCCATGGTCAAGCCACCAGCTATCTAAAGCTCTCCACTGCCTCATGGGAAAGCATGTATCACCCCCAGGAGCCCTGACTCATTTTCCTTGCAAAGATAGCCACATATTGATCATCAAGTTGATCCTTGGCTCGCCAAACTATCACTGCACCCTACCTGGCAAGTACATCTCAATCATGGTATGTTGTCACCCCTGTATCAAGCGGTCCTAGCAAGCAAAGAATAACTATTGCACATCATCAAACTAGGTTGGATGTCCAAGGTAGGGCCGCCATGTGAACACTCGCATATCATTGAGGACCCTCCTCCAATAAGGAATCTCGTTCTCTCCTCTATGGGTAAAGGAAAGGCCCCCTCTATAACACCAGACCACTAGATCATTTGGCTCCATCAGAACTGGGACAACTCTCGAGCAAAGCACGGGGATGTGCTCCCATGCTTAGATATGTAGGAGTGTGACTCCCCCTCCAAGTGTTATGCCATCCAAGTAGGCGAACTCATGAAGATCTCGTTAAAGAGAGGCTAGCAAAACTGGGCCCCATGCAAAAAGTGTCGGTCACCGTTAGACCATCCGTTCCCAAGCAAGCCCCCAACCAGAACTGAAATATCGGCCTCACCGATTTGGGGCAACCAGACCTGATATGATAGTGACAATCACCAAGTGATAGGGTGAGGTGAGGGGCCTGTGGTGCTCCAACTCGATCTAACCCTCACAGAATATAATCTGACTAGTCTCCAGGATGGCATAGCAAGCATCTATCCCGATAGCCATGTCATAAATCACCCGCTCACCATGAATAGGAAGTCTGAGGATTCACCACACATCCTCTAGTGTAACAGTGGCCTCGCCAGTCGAAAGGTGAAATGAAGAGGTCTCATTGTGCCATCTCTCAACAAGTGCTATCATCATGCCCAGGTGCGTCCACACGATCAGTGCGTAGGCGATGTACCAAAGTCCCATCTCTCCTAGGCACTCCTGCTCTCACTTAGACAAATCCCTCAAAAGGCCGAAAATCTCTCGGGACCTGTGCTCGCGCGAATAGATCTCTCTCGCCTCCTCCTACATCAGGAAAAGTCACCGTGTTAAAATTCATCGAAAAAAAAATTCCAGACTTGTCTCAGCATTCACAAAGTCACCCCAGCGTCACTGCCTATGAAGGCGGTGCCATTTGAAATTTGCAAACTACAACGCTATGGCCTCCAAATCCTCAAACTACACCACGGCAGCACACTTTTCCGGAGCGTCCCAGTTTGCACAAGAACCCTAATTTTAAATTCCATCATGGTGTTGCACATAACGAAAGCGTCGAAGTTTGGAGTTTAGACCTAAACTTCAAATAGCATCGCGGTGACGCATTTTGCGATGGCGGTGTAGTTTAACACCGAGGTAGAGTTTGAAATTTTTAGCGGTGCAATATGGCACTACACCTAGAGATCTAGTTCTGAAAGCATTAAATGGGCACGAAAAAATGAAAAAAAGCTCGGGTCAAGTTGACTCACTAGTGGTCCAGTGCCAAGAAGCCTCTAATATGTACGGACTCAGTCAAAAATGTGCATGGGGAGCTGTCGTTGCGCCATCTCGCCAAGGTATCAGAGCTCAAAATTGTAGAATCTCCTAAGGTTGAATCTGAAAATGAATTGGAAGTGGCCCCTCTAGGCCTATTTAAGCCTGAAAATTAGGGATTTTTGAACCTCTTTAGCCATTCTGCTTGGGTTTTAGACCCCCGATCCTATTTTTGTTCGTCTGAGAGCCATTTTTCATCATTTTTTGCATTTTTTGGCCTCCCAGAGCCTTTCTAGACCTGGTAGGCACCTTGTCCTCTTTTTTTGCAAGATCACCCAAAAATCAGAATTTTCATCCAATCTCTCGAGGGGGCAATATATCGGCATATTTCTCTCGCTGAAGCATCACTGGGGCAAGTTTTAAAATTAGAAAATTTTGGCTTTTGATCAAGACAGCTTATTCTTTGAAATAATGTAACGAGTACCTTGCTTCAAAGAGGGGCAAAATGTAGACATGGAAAAGGTATCGATTGACATTGCACATCAGATCCTGATTACTAACACTATTTCATCTTAAATCATCCCTCGGTCTAACCATTTAATAGAATACCCTTATTTGATTAAATTCATCAATTTTCTACCCTTAATTAAATAAATCATTTATCTGATTAAGTTATTCTCTCTTGTTAATTAAATCAATTAATTTGATCTAATTATCCCTATTTATTTAAATAATTAATTTTATTTGATTAAATCCCTAAAGTCTATCTCATTAAATTAAATAAATTAAAACCTTATTTCATTTAATCTAACTTCAGCTCCTCTAATTAAATAAATCCAAAATCCTTATTTAATTAATCCTTTTATCATATTCTTCTCATATTTGATTTAAATCAACCCATAAATCTTAAGTCAAATTTGTCACATCATCTTATCTCCTATTAAATTAATTAACCCTTGATTAATTTAATTCTAATTCATGTCGCATCCTCTAGCTTTTGCCACTTGCACATGAAAATAGATTTAATTCATTTATTAAATCCCTATTTTCTCTTAACATAGCATAATGGAGGAATATTCTCTCAAATTTGAATTTAAATCCAAGTGGACATTGTCCTTCCAACAAGACATTAACTTAACCTAATTGCATTTATGGGCACATTCATCAAAATGTGCACATCCTCCATCCATTCACATTTGGACAAGTGGCATCTTGCCATTGGTTGAATGTTAGTCCCACATTGCTTCATTTTGGGCATATCTCCATCTTACCATTTGTTGATGGGTGTTTTGCACACTTTCTCAACACAAGCAGTACATGGATGCACTACCTCTCTTGAAAGAAAATCTTCCACGACAGTGCTGAAAAATCTCCCCAAGTGCCCTGTAGTGTCGTCATGACTTGCATGAAACTCCTTAGTTGATTTCGATGTGATTTTGTTGGTAATCATAGGGCGGACTTATGTAGCTGGATGCAAGATGGATCTTCAAATACGAAGTTTCTGAGATGAAGGTCGAATTTCACTTTGCTGTAGGTTCGGACAGCGGTCCAAAACTTTGATGTTTCTTCAATTTTGGCTTTACAATGTGCAATGAACCTTGGTATAGGTTATTTCTAAAAATGGGAAAAAGAGCAGGGAAGATGGAAGGTTCCTAGACCTACAACTAACTGTGAACAGTATTCATGGAGTTCCTACAATGGATAGTTTCCTGGAAATAATATTCCACTTAACTAGAAATATCACAGTCTCATGGAATTTGTGTTATCTTATAAGGTCTGCAAATATTTCACCTTTCATTCATCATTTGCATGCATGAACAAAGATGAAAGTGAGGAGCAGCTTTGAATTTAAGCCCAGACTAACTTTACACAGCCATCTACCAGCAGCAAATAACAAAAAGTATGGACTAAGAAGGCATCTACACAGCAAGAATTTTCACAATTACATAATAGCATTTCTAAAATATATCAAAGCAAGAATACAGCTAACTAGAACAGCAATACAAATCTAAGTAAAGCATCTAACAATGGAGGTTGAATCAAGTAACATGTGAAAAACTCAGAAAATGCACCAAGTCAATGTATTTTCATTATAAATTTTTGTAGCATGTCTTTACAACAACTCAGCTCTCTTTGCAAATGAGAGGAGAGCCCTATTTATAGTGCCCAAAAAGTCAAATGAATGGCCAAGATTAATTCTCATTGTGTGGCCAAGATTCATTAAAAAATAAGGTTTCACCAACCCTCAATATATTACAATTTAAAATTACACTTTGTCCTCTTCCCTGTTTTGTCATCTAGTGATGGCACTATAGCTTTTTGTCTTTTTGCTAATTATTGTTTTACTATAGCTACTCCTTAGGGACCTCTTTATTGCCAAGCGGGTTGTCCTCTTGCTTCTTCGATGCTGTATATTCTATGAACTTCAGGATGACTGGCTGGAGTCTGTCCACCTCGATGATCTCATACCGCAGCATTTGGTAGCTCCACTCTTTCACATTATCTTCTAACTTTTTCAAGTCTTCATCATACTTTGTGCCCTGATCCATGAATTGCTCTTATTAGTCGAAGGCACGAGTAGCAAAACTCATGAACTCCACCGTTATTTCACTAGAAATCCCGTCTTCCATCTTCTTCTGGAAGTAAG
>VDFB02103875.1:0-13240 GCA_007258455.2 Sequoia sempervirens | reverse complement strand
AATTGGATTTATTGCTCTCGGAAGAAAAGAAACCAATTATGGCTTTCTATTTTTGCCATGAATGTTTTGGGGGGGGGGGGGAACTTTCTCTAGAATTGGAAGCTTTCTCTGTTTCTAGAATTTGGGAAAAAACTCTGAAGTGGTTCTGGAAGGTGTTGGGGGTTTTCTGAAGCTGCAAGAGTTTAAGTTTACTACAGTAGCAGGGTGAATTCTTGGAAAAGCTGGAGCTGCAGCGGGGAGTATAGAATTTGACAATTATTCTTAGCTCAAATTTGAGAATCTTACTAGGTTCCTTCTTTATTTTTCCTATTTTCATTCTGATCAGAAAAAAATTTACTACTTGAAAACACTGTTATTCCTTTGCCATTGACCTTAATTAGTCTTGAATTAAGAAAGTTTGGGACAAATCCTCAGGTACATATGGAATTTGAGACTGTAGTTGCATGTTTCATGTTTTTGAGCACTGTTTTCCTTTATTCTCTCATTTGTGACACAATTTGTTGCTTTACTCTATTCTCATTCCTCTGCCTGAAACGTTCATGCTCTTAGCACTTTTCCTAATTTAATTAAAAGATTGGATAAAGATAAAACTTTTGGTGGGGCGACGCCCCTATATACTGCTTGACTCTGTCAAGAAAACACATAAAAACAATTCTCCTTCATAGCTGTGGCTTGTATTATTTTCAGCATTTTATAGCTGGTATGATAATTCTCATGATTGTGTATTAGCCTTTATGAATTCTTCGCCCCTCCACTTATTCTGCAAGCTACATGAATATATTGAACAAAATTTAATTGAAATACTGTTGGTCTATTAGAATTTCCATCGTAAT
Organism: Sequoia sempervirens; assembly: GCA_007258455.2. NCBI lineage: Eukaryota > Viridiplantae > Streptophyta > Pinopsida > Cupressales > Cupressaceae > Sequoia > Sequoia sempervirens. Next base: position 12,407 of record VDFB02103875.1, on the reverse strand, counting down.
CCCATTCACCGTTCCTTCTTCTTATTACATGTGTCCATACATAATTTGAAGGTTCAGATGTTTCAACTTGAACTATTAAGTGTTGTTTGTATACCTTTAATATCTTGTTGAGGGCCAATTTGAATTGGTGTGTTTTCTGTAGAATGAGGGTCTGGTAGCGACAAGTAAATTGGGTATCTTATATCACGTGTTGGGTAAGTGCACCAAGATGGTCGCACTTTTGTGGCCAAAAAAGAAAAGAAAAGCTCAAAACGCGTTCGCGTTATAACGCGAACGCGTTTTGAGCTTTTAAAAGCAAAAAAAAAAAGCAAACTCAAAATCATTTCTCATTTCCTTTTTGCTGTGTTTTAGCTCCGCCCGCGGCCAAAAACCCTGTCATACGCGCTTGCGTTTTTGGAGAGGTCAAAATTCATCAAGAGCAATTGGATTTCTTCACAAATATGGCGCCATGATGACAAAAAGATGCAAGAGGTAAGTATTGTTTGGTATTTGTTTTGAATTTGTTAGTTTTAAATTGATTTTGTTTGTTTTAGTTTAGAAATGAATGTTTTTTTACCTGTAGGAAATCAGCCAACAAGAGGAGGAAAAATCCAACCAAATCAACCTAACCACAAAATCAACTCCTCCCCACTCATCTCTAATACCCTCCCCGCACTCAAGAAAATTTGAGGAGTGAAATTGAAAACAATAGAAAAGAAGTTGAGGATCTTATTAGTATTGAGGATCAAAATTTCAACCACAAAGAATACATCTAGCAGATTCATTGAAGGATTTATTAAAAAATGTAGATGCAATTACCCAACAAATATCTGGATGGAAAAATAGGAGGCAAACATCGAGGGCATATTATGCAGACAAATTATCATATAAACAAGCAAGATTTCAAAGACAATAAAGGTGATTTGTGTTTCTATTCATCGAATTCTAGAACAAACTAAAATCACTCTCAATGCAAAGAGGTTTCTCATCCATCGTGCCACCACCAAGAGATTAGGAACTATTTTTATGACAGATGGTATATGGTCTTTGATTACCCACCGTGCAATAACTGTGAAGTCCCCCAATATTTTCTTAGGAAATTATACTGTGAGTTTGTATTGAACCAAATCTCGAATTATTTTGATATGAAGGAGTTTCAGGGGAGAGGTGGGGGGTCAGCACAGGATAGGCCTGGTGCACAGCCGGATCCTACACGACAGGGGAGACGACCTCTCGCTAGGCCGCCTCGTGAGCAGATTGCGATGCCGGTAGTTGCAAAGGAGAGTGCTGATGTAGAGACTTTGCAGGCGATCACATCCTTGACTTGGAGTGTCATCCACCACACTAGCCCCATTGTACAGCGCAATCCAGGGGAGTCTTCAGGTGGTGGCCTTCGAGGCCATGTGTGTCGATCTTACGGAGCCACTTGTTCATATGACCCTACCGGCCCTCAAGAGGGTGCTACGCAGGATCCATATGCTTCTACGCACTGATCCGGTGATGCATCTACTTGGACGGAGAGGGTGGTCGACATTCGTGACATGCATATGGTATCGATGTAAACGAACATGTTCATTGAATTTAGTTGATTAAATTTTAATTGCCAAAATGCAAGATTAACTAATTTAGTTTTATTATTTTACCAAAATTTGTAGGTCACGTTGTTGACCTTTGGGTACACCACTAATCTACTTATTTTTGCAGTACCTATCAAAGGTATGTATTAGTAAACAATTATAAATTGATTACATATGTTAATACTTTTTACTTAATGGTATTTTTAATATGTGATTCGGATGCTGAAATGTGGTGTTGTTGGAGGTTTCCCTAAACACCTCGAAAGTGCTTAGTAGATTTGATCAAACTTTCAATCGAGGTAATAAAGAATAAAGAGAACTTAAAGTTAATGAATTCTAAGTTTAATCTTAAATTTGTGTATATATATCATGCAGAGTATATGGGTTCACTAGGTTATTATTTGAAATCTTAAGAATGGTCCTACCATGATTGTTTGTCTTAGAATTCTACACTAGCAAGCTATATATATAATAAAAATTTAACATGGAATCAATATTAAAGGTAGAGCTACATTCTACTCCATCCTATATAATTTTTTGTGATTAACGAACTAAGAATAAGACGATGGATGTCCAACATGATGTCAATGTCACCAAAAATAAAATTTCTATCCTCGAATTCTATCTTATCAGCCAAGATTCCTTCCAATATCTCCTAGACGCTTTGAGTATGCTTTAAGACTAGGTCAAAATAATTCTATATTCTCTTTCATTTGTTGCATAGTCACTGCTCTTATACGCTCTCTAACCAATCATGATTGCATGGAAAGAAGTTATAATTACTCATTAAACTCTCAACTATTGAGCTCTCAAATCCTTCCCATAGGACGGAAAATGCTTAGAAATGATTAAATTCCCTAATAGGGTGTGGGAGATCTTTTAGGAAAACATTTGACACTAATTTGATCCATTGAATTCTTCTTCATTCTTATATATTCCTCAAATATACCTTGCAATAGCCCTATCATACCTAAATCTACTACATTCATGTCCTTGTTAGCTAGCATGTAAATGATATAGTATGGTCCATGAATTTTTATGTCTTCTTTTTTCATTTTTCTATACAGTCCTCTTTTATCTCACTACTACGTCCTCACATAAAAAGAAAAGAAAACATTACTTCTTTTTCTCATCTAAGGCCCCTAAGGTTTTAAACCCCTTAGATACAAGGATTCAAAGCGCATCAACCATGTGGTACAAATGACTAAATCCCAAAGATGATTTGTAGCAATTAAAGAGTTTGGAAAGGTAGAGAGCGCACCGTGACTCGCAGAAACTTCAGCTTTCATAAACAAAGCCAATTAGGTTGGCAAACATGTGGATCAGGACAACATTTGGTGGAAGAGGAAGAAAGATGACTAGAACTCTGGAGGCCCACCATACCGGATTTTGATATTCAACCATGAGAGCAGAAGAGAGAGCTGATATCATGTATCAAAACATTAAGCATGCATTCTTCCAGCCAATGGATAAGGAGATGATTACTTTTCTTCATTTTCATTTGCATAACCATATCACGGCGTGGGAACCATGAAGACCAAGGATGTCCAGTTTTATGTGGAGGTAATGGATGTTGTCCAAACTTTAGGAGGGGCAAGAAGGTCAATGTATGATCTTGATGAATGATAGAAGAGGGGTTGGTCAGACAAACCAGGGGCACCTAGTCATGAGTAGGGACCTATAGGTTAGATTGGTGAAGCAAAGCACCAAGGAGGTCTTACAAGGAAAGGCCTAGAGCAAGTACATACAAGGAAAGGCTCATGCCTGCCTGCTCCTCTTCCTCTATTTGAACCTCCTCGAGGTCCTCTACCCCGGTTATGTCCACCTCTTGTAGATGTTTCACCTCCATGCTCTATGAGTTTTGACTCTTCTTGGTTTCTTTGGTCATTGCCTCTACCTTGGTAGCCACCATGCTGTCCTCTTTGATCTCTTCCTTTGCCTTTGCCCTTAGAAGTCTGATCTTGCTTCCTCTTACTCCTCTCTTCAATCTTTAATGCCAATTGATAACATTGGTGCACTGTTTTGTGGCTTAAGAGAACCATCTCCTCTTGAATGTTCCACTTGAAACCATTGAGATACCTTGCCATCTTGATACTTTCATCCTCTATGACATTGGACCTCATGCAAAGTCTTTGAAACTCCTCAGTATAGGAACTCATCTCCTGATCTCTTTGCCTCAAACTCTGTCTCCTCTTATGCAACTCAATTTCATAGTCTTTAGGTAGGTATGCTTCTTTCACCTTGGCAACCATTCCCTTCCAAGTAGAGATAGGTTGCTTGCCTTCCTTCTCCCTCTCTATCTAAATGAATTTCCACCAAGTTAAGGTAGAACCTCTTAGTCTTGATTTAAAATACCTTTACCTTTTGTGCTTCAAAGGACTCCATCACACTCAAAATGATTTCCATTCCCTCTATCCAATCCATAACTAAATCAGCCTCCATCTTTCCACTAAAACAATGGTACTCCTTCAAGTGTTTTTCCACTCAAAGCCTTCAATGCTTTCAAGAAGGGATCCTCCTTCAATATAGGGTCGTGTTCAGATTCTATCCTCCTTGCAACCTCTTTGCTGGCCTTCCATCAAACCTATAACATCTGCTTTCTCAAGTTATCTAACTTTTCTCTCAATAATTTATTGTTCGCTTCTTTATTTCTTCAACCTCTTGGCCACTCCAAGATTTGTCACTCATGATGCTAGAACCACTAGACTCTTTTCTCTCATATACAAGATCAATCCCAAATCTTTTGCTTGCTCGGGATACTCAACTGATAGGGAGAGGGTTGAGAATCAATCATCGATTCTCGCTTCTAGGCCTTTCCTTGTAAGACTTCCTTGTGCTTTCGTCACCAATCTAACCTATAGGTCCTACTATGACTAGGTGCTCTTGTTTCTAACCAACCCTCTTCTATCACAAACTCCAACCACCAAGTCCACCTTGGTTCATTGCTACAATCCTTTTTAGCCTTTTGGCACTATACTAAAGACCAATCTTCCTCAACACTCCATCAACTCTTGGTAGGTAGTGATAAGTCTTAAAAGGCTTCAAACTCAAGGTTCCTCCAAAGGTGTTTGAACAACCTCCATGACTTCAACTTCCCATCGCTTCACCAACTTTTAGCTAGGCTTTCCAGCTAGTAGTCTCGAGCCCTATTAGGTCTCCTTCTTCACCTACAAAACAAAGAACTCACAAATCTCAAAAGGACTTCCCACTTTTTCCATGTTCTGTCACATGGACAGCACTCAAAGATTCTGAGATCTCAAAATTCTTCCATCAGTCCTCAGCATAAAGCTCAAACATGAAATGGAGCAAAAAACTGGGTTTTAAGCCTTCCCTTGATAGTTAGCAAACTTCCAATTTGTTTACACACTAAATGGAGAGATGGAGCCTCCTCCTTCATGTAGTAACAAGGTAACACATGATGTTCACTATCCATTTCCTTTAGATGCAAGGATTCAAAGCACATCAACCATGTGGCTTAATTTATATCATAAGTTGTACCATGATGTTCACTATGCATTCCTCTACTCTTTCGACTGTTAAATGTGCCACTGCCTTGTCATTGATCGCCATCATATTCTCCTTTTCATGATTATTTTCTCTATCATCTTTGGTATAAACACTTGACTATTATATTGAACTCAATTGAGGAATCTTAAAAATCATAATGATAGGCCAAAGAAAGAATATTCAGTCTTTTCATGGTAAAAGGAGACCTCAATTTAATCACTGTCATCCTCAAAAGGTTAATTCCATTGTCAAACATTTATTGCATATCTTAAACTATGGCAAGTGTTTAATAAGGGTTTTGAAGAATAGGCCTTGACAAGTTAGCTCCATCATTTTTTATTGTTGCCATATCTTTATTTAGCTCTTACTCCATTCCTTGCAACAGTGATACTTGGATTTGTCATACTTAACTCAGTTGGCTACTATCAAAGCTCCTTTTGACTAGATCATCTCTTCTTCTCATATTGGTTGTCATATTTTATATTGTGTTTTGATGCTTTTTCACTTCAAATTTGTCCTAAAGGGTCTTTTGTTTTTCAATGTGATTGTTCCAGGTTATTGCTTTTTAAAAAATTGATAATCATATTGTTGGTTACATTGCATTACACATCATTCAAACTAAAAGCATTACTTCAAATTCGATAACTATTTTGTGATTGAATAATTTGTTTTTTTATTTTCAGATGTTGGTGAGAGAAACACCGCCAAACATAACAAGGGCAATGGATATCAGTGTTTCTACTACAATACAATCCTCGATGGCTTTGATAGGGGAGGTATGAGGAAAATTACTAAATTTCAATTTACATTCATTGTTATAGATGAACTAGTTCTAGTGAAAACTCAAACCATTATTGATTCGTAGTTTACTTCCTGTTCAGATGGTTTATACAGGGCTCGAGCATGCCTAAGCATCAACGTGCAAATATTTCCATTGAGGAGAGTGATCGTTAGATGGATGTAAGTGATTAAATTTTGTTAAATATATTAATTTTTATAATATAATTTCTATATATTAATGTCTTTACTTCTTATTGTAACAGTTGAAACTTGACCAGGAGCTAAACACTAGGAGGAGCAGTAGGAGCACTCCTCAACAGAAACGGGTGATAGATTTATCGCCATCGGGTCGGCCAAGAAAGGGAAAGAAAATTGTATTTGAACTAGAGCATGGAGAGAAATGATTTTTGAAGGTAGAGCCCTTTGTTGTATGCCTACATGGCAATTTTCTACATATTTTGTATTCGATATGTTTGACATTGTATGCCTATATGGCTTTTTTGTAACTATATTTTATACTTATATTGACATATATTGATGTACATGCATACATGGCTATTTGATTAATACAAATCTTTTTTATTGATGGTGTCCATATTTGCATTATAAATTAATGGGTCAATAGATATGAGTTACATGTATTCAAGTGTATACTTTACAACTTACGCACATATACTTTTTTGACTTATGTTGGAACATCGAAAAGTGTGAAAATTTGTGTTTGGAAGTCAAACGTAAGCCAATTTTGCAATTCTCGGTTCTTGCATACTCGATCTTATGGACTTATTCCTTCCTAGCACATATTGTGAATATTTCTCATTTGGTGCAGAAGACAAATTCCTCATTTTGAACCACTGTTTTCTTGTTTTCCTTCCACACAGAAAAATGTTCACACTGTTCAGTTTGATCAATGATTAATAATGGCTGATTGTAAACACTTGACATTTTTATGTTTTGAACTTTAATTTATAATTTTGTAGTTTATATTCATAACGTTGATTACATTGCATTGCACATCTTTCAAACTCAAAGCATTGCTTCACATTGCATAACTAATAGCTAGATGCTGATAGATGACAAAATTTCAATTACAATATAGTTTTTACAAAGTCAACCTAAGCAGTTATGCAATTACTTAACATTGCATAACTAATAACTAGGAGCAACTGCCAATTACATTTGCTTGTCATGGCATTCTATGAGACCACATTTCTTTGAGGCATTTTTTCAAACAGTTCACTGCCTTGTCTATACTACCACATTTTTGATACATGTCTACCAAAGAATTTTTTCAAATAGTTCAAGTGTTGCCTTGTTGCTATGGCTGAAAGCCTAAAAGAAGTGCTTTCGTACAAGCTATGCATGCTTGGAAATAATCTATCAAAAGCATAATAGTAAGCAATATCATAGACAAGGTAGTGAACTCTTTGAAAAAATGCCTCAAAGAAATGAGGTCTCATGACCTGATGGAATGCTATGACAATCAAAAATATTTGATTGCCATGGCATTCCATCACCATGAGACCTCATTTCTTTGAGGCATTTTTTGAAAGAGTTCACTGCCTTGTCTATGCTAAAACATTTTTCATACATGTCTATCAAAGAATTTTACAAATAGTTCATTGCCTTGCTGCTATGGCTAAAAGCCTAAAATAGGTGCTTTCAAACAAGCTATGGATGCTTAGAAAAAATATATCAAAGCATAATAGTAAGCAATAGCATAGACAAGGGAATGAACTATTTGAAAAAAATGCATCAAAGAAATGTGGTCTCATGGTGGTGGAATATCAAAACAATTTGTTTCCTTGTTGGTATGGCTTGAAAGCCTAAAATAGGTGCTTCCAAAAAAGCTACATGGATGCTTGGAAAAAAAATCTATCAAAGCATTAACATATGGCCAGTGATAGAAAGAACTCCGTTGAAAGCTCAAAGAAATGGTTCACTGGTGATGGAATGCCATGACAATCCATAGTAATTTGTTTGTCATGGCATTCCATCACTATGAAAACCACTTTCTTTTGGAGGCATTCTTTTTTCAAAAGAGTTCAACGCCTTTGTCTATGCTACCACATTTTTCATACATGTCTACCAAAGAATTTTATCAAACAGTTCACTGCCTTGCTGCTATGGCTAAAAGCCTAAAATAGGTGCTTTCAACAAGCTATGGATGCTTGGAAAAAATCTATCAAAGCATAATAGTAAGCAACAAGCTGATGCAATACAAATATTGCCAAACCACTCAACAGGCCCATTCAAACTACCACAATTCAAGTTACATCAGGCCCATATCACTGACACATAGCCCAAACAATAGGAGGAATGGCCTATTTCAACATAATAATACTACACTCAAAACCCCTTAAGGGATTGATCTAGTTGAACGTAGCTCGCAGTGATTCCCTCGTGGTTTGGGGTAGCAAAAGAGGACCATGCATAGCGTAAAAATGCCCATTTGAATGCGTTGGAATAGTCTATTTGGTCACACGAGTTGCAGAACAAAAATTGCACCACCTTGCAACTTTCCATTGCTTCCATCTAACACTTTTTCCATCAACTGAAAACTCTAACACCTGGCCAGAAAAATCTGCCTCTCGAAGATAAATAACAAAACTGATAGAGGTTATTGTAGAGGGGTCTAACGTGATCCTATAGGATCGCATTTGCAGAAGTTTCTAAGCATCATGATGCCTGAGTAACCTCATGCTGAAGTTTGCATCCATTTTGCCATTTGGACCCTTAAGCGATCGATCCGGTTGAACGTAGCCCAGAGCGATTCCGCATGTTTGGGTGTGAAAGAGGATCATACCTAGTGTAAACATGCCTATTTGAATGCATTGGAACAGTCCATTTGGTCACACGAGTTGCACAACGAAAATTGCACCACCTTGCAAATTTCCACTACTTCCATTTGACACTTTTTCCATCAACTGAAAACTGGACACCACGGGAAAACCACTCTGAGATAACCAAAACTGATAGAGGTTATTGTAGAGGGGCCCAATATGATCCCATAAGATCAGATGAGAAGTTTCTAAGCATCACGGTGTCCGAGTAGCCTCATGCTGAAGTTTGCAGCCATTTTACCCTTTGGACCCTTAAGGGATCGATCCGGTTGAACGTAGCTCGGAGCCATTCAAGCATGTTTGGGTGCGAAGAGAACCATGCTCTAGCGAACATGCCTATTTGAACACGCTTGAAACAAATTCATTTGGTTGCATGAGTTGCGTAACAAAATTGCAACTCACCTTGCAACTTCTCTTAATCGCTTCTATTTGACACTTTTTCTATCAACTAAAAACTAGACACCACGAGAAAATCACTTGGAGATAACCAAAACTGAGAGGGGTTATTGTAGAGGGGCCCAACGCGATCCCATAGGATCAGACGAGAAGTTCTAAGTGTCATGGTGTCTGAGTAACCTCATGTTGAAGTTTGCAGCCATTTTACCCTTTGGACCCTTAAGGGATCGATCCGGTTCAACGTAGCTCAGAGTGATTTCAGGTGTTTGGGTGCGAGAGAGGACCATTCCTAGTGTAAAAATGCCTATTTGAATGCGTTGGAAGAGTCTATTTGGTCACATGAGTTGCAGAACGAAAATTGTACCACCTTGCAACTTTCCATTGCTTCCATCTGACACTTTTTCCATCAACTGAAAACTAAATACCATGAGAAAACCACTCCGTGATAACAAAAACTGAGATAGGTTATTGTAGAGGGGCCCAATGTGATCCCATAGGAATAGACGAGATGTTTCTAAGCATCACGGTGTCCGAGTAACCTCATGCTAAAGTTTGCAGCCATTTTGCCATTTGGACCTGTTGTGACCTTTACACACATCGCCCCATTGCAAATGGGGACCCTTCATTTTTTTTTGCTTTTTGGTTTTGCCTTGGCATCACAATTGCTTATCACCAGTCTTTTTGCAATGAGGAGTCTGAATTTGGAATGGTCACCCGAGTCAAGCAAATGAGTTTTAGCCTGGATGACTGTATAAACGTCGCCATCACGCTTAGAAGGCCTGGGAGATGAAGATCAACTGTCATTTCGGTCAATTCTGACACCTCCTAGTTTTTAGGGTTTTTCACCCCGGGCACCCTATTTTTTAGGACCTACTTTTTTGGCACTTTTGTGCAATTCTGAGATCCCTACTTTTTAAGGTCTATTTTTGGAAAGTTGCTATTTTTGGAAAATTTCTATTTTTAGAAAGTTGCTATATTTGGAAAGGGCTCGAGTTTCAAAAATCCACTCAAAAGTTTAAAAAGATCAATGAAACTCTCAGAAAATGGATTTGAAATTTTTTTTGAATTCATGGTGAAATTCTGGAAAATCACGAAAAAATTAAAAAATCTAGAAAAATCATTCGAAAATCACAGAAAAATGGTGAAAAATGAGAGAAATTCATATTGAAATCTAAGAAATCCATGAAAAATTTGAACCATCATGGAAAATTGGAGTCCAACCAGCACTGAGATGAGTGAAATTAATGTCAGAAGGCTACAGCCAGGCAATGTGAATGGCAGAAGCAAGAGGCAACTCCGCCCAGCCTTATGAAATAGCCTGAAATCTGATGAAGTCCGCCCATGTTCAAGTATGAAATGGCAAAGAGAGACCTAAACTCCACCTAGCAGCATAGAAAAGTGGCATCAAAAGTGGCCAAGTCCGCCCTTAAGCAAAAGGAACAATGGCAGGCCCTCCTATGAAGTCCGCCTTGAATGGTAAGGGAAACAAGCAAGTCTGCCTTGGATAAAGTGTTGAATGGCATCAAAAGAAGCAAAGTCTACCTTGAGTGGCATGCAAATGAGTCAAGTCCGCCCATGTCCATGTGTTAGATGGTCAGATCAAGGCTAAAGTCCACCCTCAACAAAAGCTTGAATGAGTAGCAAGTAGACAAAGTCCGCCCTTGAGGTGGCACAAAGATAAGCAAGTCCGCCCACCCTAAAAGACTATGGCATCAAAAGAGTGGAAGTCCACCCTTGAAGAATGTGAAATGGCAACACATGGAGTCAAGTCCGCCCCAAGACAAAATGCCGAGATGGCAAACATTTGATGAAGTCTGCCCTCCAATGGCCAGACATGAAGTAAACTCCACCCACCATAAAAGGTTATGGCTTGAAGAAAGATGAAGTCCGCCATAAGCAAAAGATGGAATGGCTTGAGAAAAGATGAAGTCCGCTATAGGCATAAGATGAAGTGGCAGGGAAACAAGGCAAGTCCGCCTTGAACATAAGAAGGTGGCAAAGAGAAGAGTCAAAGATAAAGTGGCTTGAAGAGAGTTGAAGTCCGCCCCAAGACAAAAGATGAAGTGGCTAAGGCATAGCCAAGAAAAATTGAGTGGCAGGTTGCAAGCTGAAGTCTGCCCTTAGTCAATTAGTAAATGGCTAGAAAATGTGTGAAGTCAGCCATAAGAAGTAAAGTATGGCATAAACTATGAGCAAGTCCACCCTTGGCCTAACATGAGATAAAAACCACTTAAGAAGTCAATGGCATGAGTTAAAGAGAAGTCCGCTCTAAGAAAGTAGCTTTGAGATTAAGCTTTAAGTCCACCTAGCTTAAGTCTTGATGGCCTAAATATAAGCAAAGTCCGCCATAGGCATTTAGAGATGGCTTATTCATGAATGAAGTCCGCCACATCAAAGACAAGATAGAAAACTTGAAATTTTTCCTAAGTTTGTTTGGCATTTTGGAAATTCACCTAAGTCCAAACATCAAAATGTCTACAGAAAATTTTGCCAATGACTTAAAATCATGCCAGATGATTTAGGAAGATGTGAAGAAAATTTTGCCAGAGACTTTGGACGATTAAAAAATCATGGCCAAATAGTTCCTCTCCAAATTCAAGGCACGTGAAGGAATTCCAAAGAAATCCGGGAAGAAAGACTTAATGACTTCAAGTCTAAATAGGTGCTCCAAGGCGAGGTGAGAAGGAGAAGCCAAAATCATCCAAGATCGAAGCACAAAGGAGAAGCCATTGAATTGTAATTGGGGAGCCTATAAATTGAGCTCAACCCCTCATTTGTAAAGCATGGGAGCATGTTGCAAAACATGTTGACATAAGCAACTATTGTAAGATTGCCAAAGTAATAAGTAATGCATGCATTGTTCTGATGGTGATTGCTTCTCTTATTTTGGAGTTGTCATGGTTCTTATCCCTCATCATAGTTTATATTTTATTTCATGTATGTTAGATGAATGCAAGATTTGATAAGTGTTGATTATGGTGAAACTTTTTGCTCACACTTTCTTTGAATGGATGATTTTCATTCAATGCGTAAAGTTAGCCTGAGCTTATTTTGTGGATGCTTAACTTCTTTCTGGATAATTATTGTTCGGGATGGATGGTAGTTATTCATGACGGAAAATCATACAATTATCTCCCTTTGAAGCATCGTACCTCTTTGTGTAGTTGTCGTTGAGCGTGGCGAAGCAAAGCGTGGTTATTGGTTCCACCAAGTCAATACTGTCTCTTGAATTCTTAGGGAGTAGGCTAGAAATTCTAAACCTTTATCTCCTTTTTTTAGTTTGTTTGATCCATGACCCAAACAGTAGAGCTTCATTATCGATCCG
>VDFB02103874.1:0-13428 GCA_007258455.2 Sequoia sempervirens | reverse complement strand
CTCCCCTAAAGGAATGTGTGAAACCCCAATCTCTACTAGAACTTTTGTCTGAAAATGAATCGTTTGTATATGACTCTTTGGACCATGAGGGTGAGAGTTGAGAAAATTTATTGAAAGGAGGCATAGAATCTAACGACCCTCAATTATCACGAAATATTTTTTTTGTAGGTGAATAATTAGCATCAACTCGTATAGGTTCAAGTTTTGATCTAGGAATGAAATTATTAGGGGAGTTGGAAATGTTGTGATCAATTGATTCATAGCTTCATTCATCTACATCAACCATGTATATCTTGTTATTGTATTGAAATTTTATTGTACGATGAAGGGTAGATGGGACTCATTTCATAGCATGAATGCATGGTCTCCCTACGAGAAGATTATTTGGAAGGGGTCCTTGCATGATATGGATAGAGGTAGGAAACATTATAGATCTGACCTCAATAGGTAATGTGATCATCCCTAGTGGTTTCCTATAAACATTCTCAAAGCCACGAATATGATCATTAAGTTGAATGAGCTTTTTGTCCATGCCAAGTTTGTTTAGGAGGTCCATGCTACAAACATTCATTTCTACTCCATTGTCAATGAGAGTGTGTCTAACTAAGGTTTCATTAATGATCACCTTTTTCATCAAGGGATCATTCTTGTTTTGAATCTCAAGTGAGGGTAATTCATGTTTAGGGAATGTGATTTATGACTGGGTGACTTGCATGGGACGAGAGGAGGATGTTACATTATTTGATTTTATGTAAGATTGGATCTCCTCCTGCTTTATTTTCTACATTTCTTGAAATAGAAACTTGAATGTAGGTGATAGTTGAATAAGTTTCCATACAAATATATTAGCAGGAGTCATTTTAGGGTCCTCAACACTATGTACTCTAGGTTGAGAAAAAGGTAATGGCATGGAAGTGATGTGTGGTCCCCTATATGTTTGAGTCACTAAGTTACAACTTAGCTCCTGCAAAACATTGTTACGATTAGATTGTTCGATGTTGTGATTGTGTTATTGATATGTGGTTGTCATTGATGTCAACACTATTAGCACCTAATGTATTGAAGGTTGTATATGTCGAGGATATTGAGAAAATTGTAAAATAAAGTATTCTAGGTTCCCAATGGAACTGTGAAGGTCATGAAGGTGTCTTGTTTTGTACGTTGAAGATCAATTGTTGTGGACTAAAGGTTTTTCTACTAAGTGTATCTAGTCCATCCACCAGAAGTTTCAGAGGTCCGCGTGAAGATTTGTTTGATTTTTGAAGATCTGTGTTTTGACAATATTTTTGTGGGTTTTTTTAGTGTTCATGATTAAAGTTAGTATAATTCTGGTAATTCTAGTTGTTGCAGATGTTTCTCTATTATTTCTTGGTGCTCGTGGATGTTTCTAGATTGTGATATATCTTTTTTGCATGTCCACGTTGATCGGTGTGCTCGTGGTTGAAGATTTTTCTTAGTATGTTTAGTTTTTGTGTTCTTGGTTGACATGGTGGTTGTGGTGTGTTACGGATCCTTAAAGACTTAATTTTGAATTTTTGGTGCACTTGAGGATATTGTTTTGGGTCGCATCATGGTATTGGTCAACGCTGTTTGATCCACATTGAAAATTTATTTGTAAATTTGGGCTGACATTGAAAACATGTTTTATATTTCTGGCTGACTAAGTTGTTGATGTAATTTCATGTTACAGATATATAAGAGCAATTGTTTCATCAATGTAAAGTGTGATCGATGTGCTCCTATGTGTGTATGTGTGAATATAATTTGATTACAAAGCAGAGTGTGAAGAAAAGTGAGTGAAGTGTGAAGAAGTTTGATCGAAGAGTGAAGAAAGCTTTGTGTGCTTAACTAGAACTTTAATTAGGATTTTGAAGAAGCTATTTTCTCAGTTCTCAATTTGGCTGGTTTTAATCCAAACCTTTTTTTGGACAGTGAGTCCTCTTTTATATTTGAGCAGTGATCTCTAGGTAGTGTGCCTAAATGCATGTGCATTCCCATTATTTTTTATTATACTTTTAACAAGGCATAATATTGTGGACTAACATCCACCATGGTTTTTCCCCTAACAGGGTTTCCACGTAAAAAATCTTGGTGTTCTCTGTATTTTTGATGTGTTGATTGTTTATGTTTCATTGTTCGTTCATCAGATTTGAGATTAAGTTAAGTATAGTTTGTAAAAGGTTGAATATTCTGTGACAACTAATTCACCCCCCTCTTAGTTGTTTGTCCTTGTTTTTCCAACAATTGGTATCAGAGCAGGTTCCTTTGAAGAAGTTTAAAAGCTTGAGGTGATCTGAGATGGCATCATACAAGAAGGATAGTCCTAGATTTGATGGAACAAACTACTCATTGTGGAAAGCTAGGATGGAGTGTCATTTGAAGTGTATTGGTGAACCCTTCTGGAAGATTACAAAGAACAGATATTTTATTCCTCAGAATGGTCCTTCCACTATTGATGATATTAAAGAGGCTGAGAATAATTTCTAGGCTATGGAAGCTTTGTTGAGTGATCTAACAGATTCAGAAATGACAAATGTGTTGGTTCTAAAGATAGCTCATGAGATGTGGATGATGCTGGAAAATTTGTATGAAGGAGATGTACATGTGAAGATGGCTAAGCTATAGAGTTTGAAAGGAAAGTATGAAAATGTGAAGATGGGTGAAGATGAAAATATTTCTTCTTTTATGTAGAGAGTAAATGAAATAGTGATGGGTATTAGATGTGCTGGTGGTATTCTAGATGAGGAAGAAATTGTTTAAGTGCTCAGATCATTGCCTCCCTCCTACAAAGCAAAGGCTCGTGCTATTGAAGAAACCAAATCATTAACAAATGTGACAAGGGATACACTGATTCGTAAACTTGTTGCCTTTGAGTTGAGTGAATTTGGTGATTCTATTGCTAAGACTAAAAATACATTCAAGGCTACTATATCCGAAAGAAACAAGTAAAGATATGATCCGGGAGAGAGTTCCAAAAAGACATTCAAGTATGAGGAAGAAATGAAATAGTTTAAAGATGAATAAAGAGAGGTAGAAGAGTTGGAAGCATTGATTGTGAAGAAAGAAGGTAGAGGACAAGGTAAGTATAAAGGAAAGTTGCCTATCAATTTTTTTTCTTGCAATAAAATAGGTCATTTTGCATCCATTTTGCATCAAGGTTTCCTGAAAGAATTCCTAGATCTAAGCCTTACAAATCTAGAATCCAAAAGAAATGCTACTTTACTGAAGGAGTGACTAATGATGAGTTTGATAAAGATAATGGAAATGAAGATGATTGGGTTTTCATTGCTATCAAGGAAAATAGTCATGTGACTACTGAATCTGCTAAAGTTGAGAAAGCTCTTGCAGCCAGAATTGAAGAAAAGGATGAGTGGGTCATTGATAGCAGATTCTCACATCATATGACTAGTGATAAAAGAAAATTTGTAAGTCTAGAGAAGTATGGCAGTGGGGTTGGAAGATTTGGAGACAACAATGCTTGTGTGATTCATGGCAGAGGATCTATTTGTCTTGGTGGTAACCATAACACTGATGATGTTTTTTATGTTGAAGGATTGAAACACAACATGTTGAGTGTTGGAAATATGGTGGATAAGGGCTATGATCTTCAGTACAAGGATGGAAGAAGCAGGATATATGGAAGTTCTGGAAATATAATTGTTTCAAGTAAACAGACAAAAGGTAATGTTTTTAACCTGGATGTTACTTGTTAAATTTGTTTAATTGCTCGAATAGATGGAATATGGCTATGGCATAGAAGGTTGTGTCATGTGAATTTTGATAACATTGTCAAAATAAGTTCCACTCAAGCAGTAAGAGATATACCTAAGCTAGTGAAGCATGCTAGCACAATTTGCAAGGACTGTCAAATGGGAAAACATACTAGAGTTTCTTTTCGAAGCAAACAACATCATTCAAATGGATTACTGGAGCTTGTGCATACTAATCTATGTGGTCCTTCCAGAGTCAGAAGTCTCCATGGTGAAAGGTACTTTATGATGCTTATTGATGATTACTCTAGAATGATATGGGTTGCTTTCTTAAGAGAAAAATGTGAAGCATTAGAAAAGTTCAAAAGTTTCAAGGCTATGGCAGAGAATGAGAAAGGTCTAAAAATAAAATGATTAAGTTCAAACAGAGGTGGTGAGTTCACCTCCAGGGAGTTTAATTCTTTCTATGAAGAGAATGGAATCAGAAGACAGTTTTCTGCTCCCTGAACCCCTCAACATAATGGAGTTGCAGAGAGGAAGAGCAAAACAATTTTGGATGCTACTAGAACAATGATGATTGAAGGAAATGTGACTCACATCTACTGGAGTGAAGTTGTAAGCACTATTGTGTACACATTGAACCAAGTAAATGTAAATGGTAATTCTAGTAAGACTCCTTTTGAACTATGGTTTGGTTATAAGCCTACTGTTAAATATTTCAAGATCTTTGGAAGAAAGTGTTACATTAAGAGGGATGATGATATAGGAAAGTTTGATGTAAGAAGTGATTAAGGAATATTTCTAGGCTACTCTACTAGAAGCAAGGCCTACCAGTGCTATAACAGAAGACTGAGAAAAATGGTTGAGAGTGCAAATGTCAGAGTTGATGAGGATTATGCTAAATCATCCAAATATTGTGGATATGATTCAGAAGAAGACAATACAAACAAAGGGAAGAATTTTTAGACACAAAATCAACTTCAAATTGTGCCATATGTTCCGGTAAGACAACTTCAATTTTTTCCAGTAAATCAAGGTAGTCAGGACATAGAGACAAGTGCAAGTACAAAAGAAAGAATAGAAGAACCAGAAGTTCTAGAGAAACCTAAAACTCCTAGGTATGTAAAGCTCAATCATTCTTAAAATAAAATTATAGGAGACAAGAATAAAGGTGTGCAAACTAGAAGAAAGATTGTAGAAGAGTATTGACTGATATCCAAGATTGAACCTAAATATGTCAATGAAGCTTGCAATGATGAATACTGGATGAAAGCTATGAAGGAATAATTAATGCAAATTGAAAAGAAAAATACATGGATACTTGTTCCTAAACCTAAAGATAAAAATGTGATTGGTACAAAATGGGTCTTTCAAAATAAACCAAATAAACAAGGTGAAGTGGTTTGGAATAAAGCAAGACTAGTATTTAAAGGGTATTCACAAATGGAAGCTATTGATTTTGAAGAAACCTTTTCCCCTGTTGCCAGAATTGAAGCTGTAAGGTTATTTATTTCTTATGTTGCATATAAGAATTACAATGTCTATCAATTGGATTTGAAGTCAGCTTTTTTGAATGGTGAATTAGAGGAAGAAGTATATATTGAACAACCATATGGATTTTAACTGACTAACAAGGAAGACATGGTTTTCAAATTGAAGAAATCTTTGTATGGACTCAAGCAAGCCCCCAGAGCATGGTATGCTAGATTGGAAAAATACTTATTAAAGCTTGGATTCAATAAAGGTACTGCTAACAGCAATTTCTATTTCAAATTGGATCATGACAAAGAATTAATTATTGAGGTATTTGTTGATGACATTATTTTTGAAGGAGATGATAATCTATGTATGAAGTTTGTTGAGGAAATGAAGAATGAATTTGAGATGAGTATGATTGGAGAGATGAAGTTCTTTTTGGGATTGCAAATTACTCAATTAGACAAGGGGATCTTCATATCTCAATCCAAATATGTGAGAGAACTATTGAATAAGTTTGGCATGGATGACTCAAAACCTGTTGGTACTCCCATGGTAACCAGATGCAAATTGACATAGAATGATGATTCTCCTAAAGAAAATCAAACAAGATACAGATCAATGATTAGTGGATTTCTCTATTTAACTTGAACCATACCAGACATTATGAGTGTTGTATGTATGGTTGCTAGATTTCAAGCTGATCCAAAAGAGTCTCATGTGACTGCTGTTAAGAGAAGCTTCAGGTATCTAAAAGGAATAGTTGATTTTTGACTTTGGTATCCTAAGGATGATGATCTTACTTTGAATGCATATACTGATGCAGATTGGGAAGGAGATTTAGATGATAGGAAGAGTACTAGTGGTGGTGCCTTCTTCCTAGGGAAGAAGCCAGTGTCTTGTTTGAGCAAAAAAAAAAATCCATTTCTCTATCTACTACTGAGGCAGAGTATATTGTTGCTACAAACAATTGTACTCAAGTGATGTGGATGAAACAGATGTTGAAAGATATTAAAGTAGTATATGATGAACCTATTGCCATATATTGTGACAACTCAAGTGTAATAAACATATCAAAGAATATGGTGCTACACTCTAAGACCAACCATATATCAATCAAGTTTCACTTCTTGAGGGAAAAAGTAAGTGAGAAAGAAGTCAGACTGGAGTATGTACCTACCAAAGAGCAGATTGCAGACATTTTCACTAAATTGTTGCTAAAGGATACTTTTGAGTATCTAAGAGGGATGCTAGGGGTGATTACCCCTCTTGATATAAACTAAAGATGCATTTTCTTGCATCAATTTGTGTGCTTCATAGATATTTCCTTATCTGGATTGATGTTTCTACGGTTGCTACTCAGGGGGAGTAGTTAGATGTGCAGATATGTGGTTCAGATCTTGTATGTGCGAAGATAATGCTTATCTTTTCCATTGATTTCAAAGGGGGAGAAGAATCATGTGAAAAAATACTGCTTACCTAGAGTGAAGAGTCTTGTGGGGAGAAGATCATGTAGAAGAGGTCAAGGAAGAAGAGTCAGAATCTAAGGAGTAAGTGTTGATTGAGGGTTGGGTTGATGGTGTTTTTCACATCATGTGTTTCCATCAATGCCAAAGGGGGAGATTGTTGGATGTTGTGATTGTGTTCTTGATATTGGGTTGTCATTGATGTCAACACTATTAGCATCTAATGTATTGAAGGCTATATATGTCAAGGATATTGAGAAAATTGTAAAAGAAAGTATTCCAGGTTCACAGTGGAACTGTGAAGGTCATGAAGGTGTCGTGTTTTGTACGTTGAAGATTAACTATTGTGGAATAAAGGTTTTTCTGTTGAGTGTATCTAGTCCATCCACCGGAAGTTTCAGAGGTTTGCGTGAAGATTTGTTCAAGTTTTAAAGATTTGTGTTCTGACAGTATTTATGTGGGTTCTGTCAGTGTTCCTGATTAAAGTTGGTATAATTCTAGTAATTCTAGTTGTTGTGGATGTTTCTCTATTCTTTCTTGGTGCTCGTGGATGTTTCTAGATCATTTTATATATTTTTTTCACATCTACATTGATCGGTATGCTCGTGGTTGAATATTTTTCTTGGTATGTTTGGTTTTTGTGTTATTGATCAACATGGTGGTTGTGGCATGTTGCAGATCCTTAATGATTTAATTTTGAATATTTTGCATGCTCGAGGATAATTTTTTGGGTCGCATCATGGTATTGGCCAATGGTGTTTGATCCACATTGAAATTTTATTTGTAAATTTGGGCAAACATTGAAAATATGTTTTATATTTTTGGTCGACTAAGTTGTTGATGTAATTTCATGTTTTAGATATATAAGAGTGATTGTTTCATTGGTGTAAAGTGTGCTCAATGTGCTCCTATGTGTGTATGTGTGAATATCATTCGATTGCAGAACAGTGTGTGAAGAAGAGTGAGTGAAGTGTGAAGAAGTTTGATTGAAGAGTGAAGAAATTTTTATGTGCTTAACTGGAACTGTAATCAGGCTTTTGAAGAAGTTATTTTCTTAGTTCACAATTTGGATGGTTTTAATCCAAACCTTTCTTTGGACAGTGAGTCCTCTTTTGTATTTGAGCAATGAGCTCTAGGCAGTGTGCCTGAATGCATGTGCATTCCTATTATTTTTCATTATACTTTTAACAGGGTATACTATTGCGGACTAACATCCAACGTGGTTTTTCCCCTAACAAGGTTTCCACGTAAAAAATATTGGTGTTCTCTGTGTTTCTAATGGGTTGATTGTTTATGGTTCATTTTTCATTCATCAGATATGAGATTAAGTTAAGTATAGTTTGTAAAAGGTTGAATATTCTGAGACAACCGATTCACCAGCCCCCCTCTCAGTTGTCTGTCCTTGTTTTGCCAACATAGATTGCATCATGGATTTCAAGAAATATCTTAATTTTTTGTGTGATTCACTAGTGGGAGGTGACTTAGGAAGCTCACTAATTAAAGGAGATCCCACTTGTATCATCATAACCTCAAGAATCTTGTCTTTATTTGCATGAATTGTTAGTGAAGAGGATTCTAATGTTACTTTATTATCTTCACCTAGGGAAGGTTTAGTGTTTGAAGGATATGTGTCAATGTTCACATTTTCTTTCACCATGATATTCTCCCTAGGAGGAGAGTTTTTAGGAAAATGACAAGCCAAATTTTCTTGACAATCAAAGGTTGGTTCTTATAAAAGGACTTCATCACAAGTAGGGGAATGATCAATGGTTGAATTTTCTTGCTCAATAATGGTTTCCCTAGGAGAAGGGGGACAATTAAGATACTCATGACCTTCACTGATTATTTTTTCTAACATCAAAGTATCTTCTTCACAACTAGGAGAGATACTAGGAGAAGAACAAACATTATTTTCATGATTACCTATGGTTGTGTTGTCTTGTTTATCAATGTCTTGTCCACTAAGAGAGGTAAGAGGAGAGAAACAACTAGGATTCTTAAAAATCTCATTGATTGGTTCTTCTACCAAAATATCTTCATCACCAATAGGAGAGATATTAGGAGAGGAAAAAATATGATTGTTAGGAATGTCCAAGGTTGTATTCTCTTTCACTAAAACACTCTCATAGGGAAAGGATAGGAAGTTTTTCTTGGCATGTCTAAATATGTAAGACACTAACATTGTTTGAACAAAAATGAAAAGCACGTGTAACCATTTCATGCAATGTTTCAACAATCTAAACAATGTATATCCAAAGATGAATAACACTTTTATCCAATGTATGCAAAACTTTAAGAATGTAAACAATGTATATCTGAGAATGAAAAACACTTTTATCAAATTTATGTAAAGTTTAATGAATAGAAACATTGTGTATACAAAAGTGAAAAGTAATTTTATCCATGTTATGCAAAACTTCAAAAATGTGAGCATTTTCAGATCTAATGATGCTTGTAATTGAAATGATTTCAAAAATGACAACCCTAAATTGATGTTTTTGACCTAGATGCATAAAACAAATATACTCGAAACTTTTCAGACTTATAGTATATGATACTAGGAGGCTTAGGAAGCACAAAAATGAGGTTTCTTACATTGTAACAGATAGTTAAAAATCTGGACTTGGACTAAGTCGCCTAGAATGGTGAATGAGTCCTATTAAGGGTTTTTTTCAAAAAAAATAGAAAATTTCAATTGGTTTTGATGATTTTTAGTATGTATGACCTGAATACTAAAGGAAAATATAGTTTTTAGATGTTTTTCAATGATTTCAAATGCAAAAATGCACACTATATGCACTTTCAAGCTAATTCTAGGATGATGATGGACTCCAAAATCAGAAAATGTGATGTTCGAAGGTCGGGTTCACTAAAATGTGAATAAGGGAAACAGAGTCACAACTTCCCTTATCCACACCTAAAGGGGAATGAAGGAAGAGGGATCTAATTTTGAAAATTTCACACTCAAGAACAAATCCTTGAGATTCCAATGCAAGAGAGATCAAAATCTGTCAAAGGAGATTTTTCGTAAGGTAGGAAATTGATAAAGAAGGTTAACTAATAATGCAAAACTTGGAAAATGTAAAATTGTTTGAAAACACACTATGATATGAAAAATGACATAGATATGCAAACAAACTATAACAGAAATTAATGAGATTGAACAGGTGCACCTAGAAACTTGTAGAGGCTGGGATGAAGACTAGAAATGTTGTTGATTCTATAATTTTGACGTACTAGGACTCATATGCCATTCTGGGTGACTCAGTCCCAGATCTAAAAAATTGTGTCAGGGCTCGTTTCAGCCAAATGGGTGTCTAAATCTACAAAAATCTCTAAAAAATATGTACAGTGAGAATCATACACTACTACTTGCGTATGAGTCCACTTTGGCTTTTTTTAAAATCCAAAAGTGGAAATGGAAGCTCTCGGTTTGCTCTTTTTGTTCCTCCAGGTGTCTAGCTCTGAAACTCTAATTTCTGACATTGTAAGTGACTTTTTGTGAATATTTTGACTTTGCAAATAAGGAGATGACTTCAATAAGTTTTCAAATTATTCTTCAATGATCTCCAAGCCTTCAAAGTACTTAGATCTACAACCACACAAAGAAGGAGAAAGAAATATTGAATGTTAGGGAATAGGGGTTTGCCTTGGTCAAAACCCTTTTAGGTAATTAAACCAAATGAAGAAATAAGATGAAGCATGAACATGAAATGAAGGAATTAGAAACTTTCCATGATGATAGATATTTAATTTTTGTAGCAATAGATGGAGAATCTTCCCTTGAATGCCTTAAAAATCTATCTTGATGACTTAAAATGCTAAAACCCTAGCTTGCTTGACTTGAGAAAGATGATGAATGTTGAATGAATTATGAATTAGGGTTTAAAATCTTGTTTATATAGGAACTCCACCTAAAATTCATATTAAATTGATCCCCAAGGCCGACATGCAGGAAAATTAAACTTAAAACCCATTTTTTTTCACTCAAACCTCAAAAATGGCCCAAATGGGATGAAGTCACCAAGCTGGGCAACTTAGTCCCACCTAGATGGGACTCATTTTCCCAAAGTGGTGAATGGGTCCGACATGGGCTCTTTTGCCAACTGGGATGTTAGGGAGTGAAGAAATAAAGTTTATATGATGATTTAATCAGGTTTTTAATCAAATTATGCCTTGAGATGCATAATATGGGGTCATAGGGGCCTATTAATGATGATGTAAAGGGAAATTAGGGCTAGGGACACAAAGTTTAATGTGAAAGTGTGATTAAATACACTTTACAACATTAAAATGAGATCCACGTAGCCTAGAAAGGTACAACATATAATGTGAATGTGTAAGACACATTACAACACTAGATTAAAACCAATTTTAATTTACAAGCCTTCTAAATTAATGTGAGAATGCAATTAAATACATTTTACAATATTGAATTAAGGGAAAGATAGGTCCATTAGGATTAAATGCTTAATAAAATTCTAGAAATGTGTCAAGATGTGTAAAACACCTCACAACACTAGACCAAGGAAAAATTATGTCCAATTTATCATTAATTATTCCCAAATCAAGCAAGGAAAAAGGTGCACTTTTTCAGTGTCCACAATCCCTATTGAAGCCATTCTTGAGCGTGTTCACCTTTTCACCCTCTTTCAAAAATTGGTCCATGTATTTCCAATAATGGCCCTTAGGCTTATGGGGAATGCACACACCCTTCAATGAAAGCCTCATCACCACAAGAATAAGCTCAATAGTCACCATGAAGGAGTACCCACCAACAATGACAATGTCATTTGCCTAGGAAGTAGCAAACTCCACATAAATCTTGGGGTCATGCCCATGCATGCCTTCCACATACGAGGCAAGATTGCCCTGTTGAATAATGGGCCAAACTTCCTTGTCTTGTTTCCACATCTCATAATTAGTAGGTTCTTCCTGAACCAGTTCCCCCCATGGAAAAATTTGCAAACTCTAGAGCAAAGAAACCCAATTTGTAGAAATGACATGATAAATACTAGAGCCACAAGTCAATTTTTTTATGAAAAAATACTTAAAGGGATCAATTTTTCATAAGTGAAAATAATGGAAAATATCAAAGAGAGCTGACAATGGATCCAACTCGATCACAATTTGGTAGTAATTTGGCATCATAATGAATTAATTCACACACATGCCCAAGGGTACCAAAAAAAATTATCCCACATAACTAAGTTTAGGGTAAAGGCACCAATGTTAGCAAGCACATTGGAAACTTTATTGCCATTTCTAAACACACGATTAGCTATGCAATTTTTGAGGGCAATCATAAGATTACGAGCTGACAACATGGGGTCCCAAAGTGACCAACAAGGATTAGCCTTCCCTGTCAGCATGAGGATGGTATTTTTGGAATCTCCCTCAATGACCAAGTTGGAAAGCCTAGGTTGCGTGGTAATCTAGATTCCATGAAAAGTTGTTGCCACCTCAACAAAGCTAGGTGTTGTGCAGTTTTCGCACACACGCCCCACTTGGAGTGGGGGACCCTCTTTTTGGTGTCTTTGACCTTTGATTTTATTGGATTTATCATTTTAGGGTTTTGACATGTTGGTCTTGCTGGCTTTACCCTTGCCTTGGGGTTGGAGTTGATTGAAATTGAGTTTTTGGCCAAGTCCGGGTTTTCACCTAGATCCAGGATTTTCCACCTCTGGCAGATTTTTCCGGCTATGGTTCCTTGTCCGTTTCTGGCAGGATTCTCCGATTCTGGGTTTTTTGCCTAACTTCGGGATTTTCCGGTCCTATCGGATTTTCCCGGATTCCGTCAAAGTCTCGATCTTCCTGATTTCCCCGGTTTCTGCATTTCCGCGGAATCCGTGTTTCCACGCATTCTGGGGTTTTCCGAAATTCCGCGTGGGGCTCGTGTTTCTGGGCTTGTCAAAAACGTCTTTTCGCGCATTAATGGCTGAGGTACCTTGGCTCAGTCGGGTATAAGGACGACCTTAGGGCATTTGCTGATTCATTCCAACTTCAATTGCTTCCTGGATCTGCTCTGGCGATTGTGATTTTCATTTGAGCTTTGTGAATTGATCTTGGTTGTTTGCGCAAGGATTGCTTGAGTGTTACTGCTGGTATCTCGTTGCTTGGATGTGTTGTCGCGTGGATTGATTTTCTGAGCTCGATTTCTGCCCGTCTTGATCCATGGTATGTATCTGTTGCCCTTCCGTTTGCTTGCATGGTGATTTGAGGTTTTCTTGTACTGGGCATTGTTGAATTTGGGGTCGGCCCTTGTTTTGGTTTTGGGGTTTCGTATTTATTCAGTCGGGTTGATCCATTTTATTATTGAAGCCCATCTCTCGTGCCCTATGAGTTTCATTTGTCCGTTTAACTGCATATTTACACTTTAGACGGAATTCTGGGTCGTGTTGCTTGTTTGTTTTGGGCGCAGGATGTGTTACCATGCGAATTTAGGGTTTCCTTGGTGTTTCGGTTAACACGATGATTTGATCTTGTGTTTGAATGACTTTCGCCCCGTTTCGTGTTGGCTTCCCCGTCCTGTGAGGATTAGAGGGCTTTTAGGTAAATCCTGAACTGATATTTTAACCCTAAAAGCTTGCTCTGGTTTTAATGGCGGATATGTGGTTGTTCGATTTAGGGCATCGTCGTTTTAGTATGAGATCCTTCCTTTGAGTGCTTCTGAGAATTGGAACCCTTTGCATATTCGAGTCTGGTGATTGTCATCGGTTTTGGGTTCATTCGAGCTTAGGTATTGGAGATCTTGTGGTTGCTCCAGTTTTGGTGCA
>VDFB02103873.1:0-12968 GCA_007258455.2 Sequoia sempervirens | reverse complement strand
ATATTGTGTTTTACAAGTTTATTTATTGAAGGGTTCGTCATACAAGTTTTAAATCCTTATAAATCTTCATTCTTCACCGTTTTTTCAATTTATCAAGTCTTGACCAAATCTAAGCCTGGGTTAAAAATCAGCTTGCCAAGTCTGAATCTTGCAATTATGGATCAAAGAAAGTACAAAAAATCCTTAGCGGAGAAAAAAGGAAAAACCAGTGAGTGGGGGAAAAGCATAAGAGAAGAGAAACTTACGCCTAAGTAGATCTACAAACGAGAAAAGAGCGAAGATAACAGTTGCATATACAATGGAGATACAATGGAGAACTGCAGCACTATTATATCTATATATTTGTCCACATGAGCAGTGACTCTTAAAATTTAGGAAAAGAAAAAGGACCTTTTCTCATTATGCATAGAAATAAAAATGGTGAATCTTTAGGCCATTCCATTGTGGTGTATAGCTTGCCTCTTGTTGTGGGCAAACCAAATTCATTTGTGTTCTAAGCATCATAGTCATGGTACATTCAAGCTTCTCCTATAGCCACACCTTCTTGATTTGGGAGGTGTGGTGCATAGGATATCCACCATTACACAGAATGTGACGAATCCTTATGGCATTTATAGCCAAGTAAGCTGTGATTTGTTGTCGGTTGTGTTGCATAACCTCCACTGTCTGATGCCTTTCACATTTGATGGTGAGTATCTTCGCTATGGCCTCAATTTATCTTTAGAGGCTAATCATTTTGCCTCAGTAGATCCAAACTATCAGTCTATTTCAATAGATACTCCTTCAAGGTAAGCTAGTATTTTGCTCCTAGATGTGGATTAATAAAAGACAAATTTGAAATTTCTAAAGAGATTCATTTTCCTTTTGTTCTATATCTCTTGCAACCAAGAGTCCTTGTAGGGAGTTAATTATGTTTGCTAGGGCAATATGTAACAAATACTCTACTTAGAGAGAATTTTTCACTTGTTTTTAAGTAATGCAGTGGTGTTACAGAATGATTGGGGCTGGCTGTGGCATTCCCCCACCACATTAGTAGTGAACGGAATGTTGAGAAAGTGAAAGTAGGAGAGTAAGGCTTCAATATATGCTATTTTTATTGGATTTCTTTCACCTATTGGCTAATTGCCACAAAATTAAAAAAAATCAATCTGCCAAGTAAAACTGCCAAGTATATTTTCTAGAAAATTCTATGTTTTTCCTTGAAAGCTACCTATAAACACAATATACATATTTCTCAATTTTTAAATGTCAAAGATTTTCCAGCCATTCTATACTAGTAAATATTTCCATTTCTTTTAATTTCCCCAATTCAAAATAAAAAATAATTAGCCTTAAAATTCTAAAACTGGGGAGAAAATGTTCAAAGAGTAACTAACCATAAATGCAGGCGCAATATAATAGTCTCCTTGTAAATGCTCAAATGACCTGGTCACCTTCTGTCTGTAATCAAACACTATGTCCGCTGCGACAATGTAATTTTAACATTTGCATCATCAACTTCAAGAATTCAAGATTATTAATTAGAATAGTATTATTTCCAAATAGTAAATTACAGTCCATTCTATTCTGATCCAAATTAATAAATCTTAAAATTTAGGTGAAATCTATGTCATACTGCATCACTTCATCCAAAATTTACCAAGAAATACTACTAATCTAATGATACAAAAACTAGCATGGCTACCCCATTTGATCGCTGATGTAGAAGCCTAGAATTTTGATTCCTAAGATTCCTAGTTCATTAATTAGGTACTAAAGGCAGTGCTAAGTGGTGGTCCATTTGCAACAACATGGGAGTGTTGGAAGCATAGAATAAGGCTGTAATTGAGGCCAATTATCCAAAGTAGCCTTTTGTGTCCCTGTATAAATGTTTGAAGCTGAATTCATTATAAGCAATGATAAAATTAATACAAAAGCACTTTGAAACCCTTTCTACTTTGCTGTTATATTATCAGGACTGCTCTCTTGCTACAAGCTACAGCTTTCCAAAGAATTTTGCAACTTCTTGATATCTTGATCAAAATAACATTTGTAAAACTTGTTTGTACAACTTTTTAGAAATCAAGATCCTTTATTCTGCTTGCAATTATGCAGCAATGGTGAGAGAGGTGGGCAAGAAGTTGCAATGGCTTCTCAGATGCATTTTGCTTCAAAACATTAATGTATTAATCCTTCTCGTGATATTACAAGAGTTGCAAATGCTGATGCAATCAAGAATATTAATTGTCAAAATATAAGCAGAGTGCTGCACAATATTTCCCAAGCCAAAAAAGTAATAAACAAATGATATTCGAACTGCCATGGTTCTGGGTCTTTCATAAGGAGACAGACTGGTGAAAAATGCATTTACGATGCATTTCCATATTTAGTTTTGAGCCTAGTTTAGGGCAATGTCTCGATACATTTATATAGCTGCAAATGGCATATTTTTTGGCATAGTTAGGCCCACATACCTAGCCCTGCTTGCACCTAGCCCTATGCTTATGTGCATGGAATCCCAGTCCAATTGGCTTATCTGTCTGATTCTAATCGTTAATGATCCGGTCTCAGTTTGAGAACCAGAGGACAACCTTGTGAGTAGCAGCAAGATTATGGAACAGCGCTAATGATAATAGATTTATGTCTATGTTCCTCCAAGTTTCCGGTACGGGGGGAAGGCAGAACAGTGGAACGTGTTTCGGGGATGGCATTTTTTTAGGGGATTTTTGGGGATGGGGGGACGGCTATATATATAGGGAAACTTCAGATATTCATATGAGTAATGATAATCATAACAATGAACATTGATAAAGTTGCAAATGTAATCACCAATCATATTGACATATACATTATAGAGTTGAACAAATTAATACTACAACTACTTAATTGCTTCCATAATTCATGTCAAATAATCAATGTGCATATGATATAAAATTTTAAAAATAAAATGCCCAAAGGCTACAAGTTTGCACTACAAATGTCAAAATGACAAAGTCATAAATGTCCAAACCATAGTAATAGAAAGTATGATGGCTGCCTCTACTTGACATCTGCCAACATTGCATCAAAATCAGACTCAGAGTCTGAGTAACTGCCAATTTTTCTCTTGCTCACTTTCCTCTTAGCTGCAATTTTTTTTTGGAATGTAAAAATTAACTCAAATGGCTTTGAAAGCAAGTTTTATGTTTCATTTTAGACTTGGGAGGGTGTGGGGTCCACTTAGAAACAATAAAAAAATAAGCATTTTTAATTTCAAAGTGTTTTATTTTTGTAAAAAACTTGCTGGAAAAAAGGGGACGGCTGGCTGTTCCTGGGACAGCCAAGGGACGCCTAGGCATCCCCTAACCATCCCGGGGACGGCGAGTCATCCCCTTGCTGTCCCCGGGACATCCCCACCGATTGGGGACGTTCCAAAAAAAAGAAACTTTTTGGGGATGCCTGCGAAACGTCCCCAAGGCGTCCCCTATCCCCAAAACGTCTCAGGTACAGGTATGGGGGGAAAAGGGCAAGGGATGCGTCCCTGTGTACCACTAATTTATGTCCATTACGTGTTTAAATGTGGAAGCTTGTATGACAAAAAATCAAAGGTTACAACAAACACAAGTCAATTTTCCAGGAACTAGACCTTACTTTCATGCTAGACCAAATTCATTTGACTTTGTAAGACATATATTCCAAAGGTTAGCAAGAGGAAAAAAAAGTTTAACTGCCTAACACTAACCTTCCTCCTAGTACAACTAATCTTCCTTCTAGACCTCAAGATACATCTAACAAGAAGGAACATGATATCAATCAACAAATGAAAAACACACAAGAAAAAATTTCTCCATGGGACTTAGCAAGCACATCACCGTTTCATGAGAAACAATGAAGGAAGCTTTAGAAAAAATCCATGTTGCATCTAATTCTAATCCATAGTTACTAGCATCTTTGTCTGAATCTCTTGGATATAAGGATAATCATGATATATGTTTTGGTGACAACAAGATTCCACATGATGATGTACTTTAAGAAAATTGTGCCTTATATATCATGATAGAATGTGGAAGATTTGCTATTAAGAGATCTCTAATGGATAATGGATCTGTAGATAGCATAGCTTACTTTTGTGTTAGACGGCCTTGGTCGTAGTCGGCCAATTGCTAATAAAGCTATAGATTAGTAAGAATAATACATGTCATGTACTTTCAGGTAATCATGTTCGGATTAATGTTAATGTTAATGTTATGAAACGTCGTGTCGGTTGGTTATCTAACCACCACCGAACGTTATATGTAGTTTGATTGGGATAGTCGGAAGGGAGGTGCCGATGGTTATATTGTTAAGCACTGCTGATACTCTTTGATTGTACATGATATTTCTGATAATGAATAAAGTTTCTGGTATTCAAACATGATATCTTTTTGGTTACTGTTTTATTCTATGTTTTGCACATGACTAGTTTGCCAGTAGTACATAAGATTTGAATTACATTTCGTAGGCAAACATTTGGCGCCGTTGCCTGAGCGGACTAGGGCATCACTTTCGTCATGGCAGTAAATGTGGGTCAACCGTGGGAAGAACCTATGCATCACCTAATGAGGAGCGGGAAGACTTGACGGAAGATCTAATGCCAAATTTGTGGAAAATGTCATTCGTGATGACCACATCGTGAGAGGAATCCACATTCCGGAGTCACGGAAGTCATGGGATGGTTTGGGAGTAGCGACGGAAGTGAACGCACTCGTCGCATGCCAGTTCTTGGCCACCGCCATTCCATTATCTACTTGATTCGCGAGAAGAAAGAAGATCGCCCGAGCACCGAAGGCAACCGTCGTCCTAGCGTTGTGAGAGCGGAACCAAGCGTGAAGGAAGCATAATACTATCTTATTGTAGTGCGCTTCCAGCAACCAGCAATGATTGCTTGAACAATAAATGCGATGCAGTAGAACAAAGATAAACATTAGTGCCGGAGCCTGAGGACTTGGAGAAAAAGAGAATAGGATTAGTGATCACTCGGGCTGCAAGAACAGAAAAGCCGACAAAAAGCGACTAAAGCAAGTCCGGTAAAGGTGAATGAGACAATTAAAATCATCAGAGCATAAAAGACATGTGAAATCTGACGAGAATGAACTATCCGTTGAGCGAAGGCGCCTGCAGTTTGACAAAGGACGGGACAAAGACCCCTTCGGCCACGCCACACATAGGGAAAGATATAACCTATAAATGAAGATAGTTGAATAGAAGCATCGGACAATTTCCGAGGATTGTCCCTCGGGGCCGATGGCGAACAAACTAGAGGTGGAGACCAGGCTTAAAGGCGCCAAGGCGAGAGAAACGCCATGGAGAACTTAGAGGACCGCAGGTGGTGAGGCGGCGGAGGGCGATGGGGAAGTGGCTTTATGCATTGGCCAAGGGGTGCAAGTGGCGCACAAGGGCCGGTAGCGAAACACTAGTCTATCAGACCAACACACAGAGGTCAGCAGGAAGGGTAAGCTCATCGAAAGCGACAAAGTTGCGAGGAATTCTGTGGGGAATGGCTCTGAGGATCCCGTACGGCATTGCAAGACATGTGAGACAATCTGGATAGCCAGCGGGCAGGATGATCCCGACCAGTGGTTGAAGGCATTTCCAGCGACACTTAGAGACAGTGCCATTGATTGGTACTCGGAATTGGACCAAGCACAGAGAGCTACATGGAGGGTATTAAAGCAAGCTTTCTAGGAAGAGTTCAAACTTCTACAGGACGATAGTGAGATTGTCACAGAAATATATCATACTAAACAAGGAAAGCACGAGAACGTGCGGACCTACAATAGGAAGTTGAAATACTTGATAGGAAAGCTTGAGGCATAGCCGGCAGATGGCTTAAAGAAAAGATGGTTCATTGAAGGATTGATTCCCTCGCTCCGGCGAAAAATGAAAGTAGTACCACCATCCTCGTACACCGAAGCATACAATCGGGCGATGGACATTGAAAGTGAGAATAGGACATCCTCAAAGGGGAAGAAGAGGGATGACGAAGAGAGATGACGAAGAGAGTGCAGAGGAAAGTGAAGATGAATCGGCAACTGTACAAGCTCTTCGGCGGGATATGATGCGGATGATGAAAGAACTGAAAGCCGATAGGGAAGGATCCAAAGAGGCAAATGAATTATGGTGTACCGATTGCAAGACGGAAGGTCATACAATGCAGTACGAAAAATTGTGACATGCAGGATTGCCGGGGACACTAAAGTGAGTGCTGCTCATGAGTTCATAAGTATTCTTTAGCAAAGGCCGAACAGTCAGCTCATAAATACATAGAACCGCGAGCAACAATGCATCCCACAGAGCTAACAATCGAATCCTTAAAAACAAAAATTGATCACGATAGCAAAGGACGGCCCATGATCCAATGCCGAAACTGTAATGAATGGGGTCACTTCGCGAGGGATTGCCCAAGCGGCCAAGGCACCGGGGGAAAGCTATGCAAGTGGTGTGGACCGAGTGATCATGAAGACACCGACTGTCCGAAGTAGAAAGGTAGTATCAATATACTGGAGATAGCCGACGAAGAAGTCTTGGCAATTACAAGGGTGCAGTCAAAAAGGGCAAATTATTCAAACCCTCGCACGGAGAAAGAAAGATTTCGGGAGGCCAAGACAAAAGTAGAAGAGGCAATGGTGAATGAATGCAGGAATTCTAAAGCTACCAGTACGTTGCTACAGTCGGAGTCGGAGAAGAATATCATACGGCAGGTGCTTCACACAACCGTACCCATTAAGGTAACTGATCTCTTGCAAACGATGCCTTA
Organism: Sequoia sempervirens; assembly: GCA_007258455.2. Taxonomy (NCBI): domain Eukaryota; kingdom Viridiplantae; phylum Streptophyta; class Pinopsida; order Cupressales; family Cupressaceae; genus Sequoia; species Sequoia sempervirens. The sequence goes on along the minus strand of VDFB02103873.1, from coordinate 6,214 downwards.
TCTCAAAGTAGCGCTTACAAATGTTATTGAAGAAAATCTTTAGAAGGGTCCACCAGAACGAACGCCAGAACTGGTAGCCGAGACCGTAGACCCAATGCTACTCGCAGAAAGCATCGGGAGGAAACCAGTCGTCGTCGAGATGGAAATCTTGGCAATGAAATTATCTAACACTATCGTCGATGGAGGTTCGGGAGTAAACGTACTGCCAGAAGAGACTTGGAAGTGTTTGGGTAAGCCGACTCTTTGGCCCCCAACATTCCACCTCGTGGGAGCAGATCAACATGGCATCAGACCGCTGGGTACACTAATGGAGCAGAAGGTCTTGATCAGCATGCAGTTGTTTTTGCTAAATTTTGTAGTCATCCCACTGGAGAAAAAGGCGTACGATGCACTCTTGGGACGGGGATGGTTGATAGCTGCCAAGGCAACCCACAACTGGAAGAGGAATACACTCTCAATAGAAAATCGGGGGAGGAAATACACCATTGATCTGAAGAACCAGGTGGTCAACGAAGATCTAGCATCTTCGGCATCTGAATTCGGAGGAGAATCAAATGATGATGAAAGGAAGCTAATGGAACCAGATGAAGAAGGGGTACTAGAGATTGGGAGTTGCTCGGAGGATGAGACCAGTTCACTGAACGGACTGTTTCACTGGCAGATGGAGGATTATGAAGTCTTCCACCCTGATTGCAACATGCTGAAAGGAAAGAAGCTACAAGATATCAAAAAAATAAAAGAAATATGAAAGAGGATTCGAAAAAAGAAATTAAAAAAGGAGAAAAAATTAAAAAATAAATTAGCAAGCTCGGACAAGAAAAAGAATGTTAAAATAAGGAGGACTCTTAAAATAAAAAGAATTAAAATAAAAATCACAACCATTGGAAGCAGTGGGCGACCAAGGGGAAAGCTAGTTAAAAATGATATAAAAGTAGGCACTCCTATCGTACGGCCATCTAAAGACAAGCTATCTTGGACAAAACGAAATTACAAAGGGAAGAAAGACGTACAGCCAAGCATAGAGAAGAGAGTACGGCCACAAGGGATTGCACGACCTCTGGAGGGAGATTCACAGTCAAGTCTTCCAGTCGTACGGCATACATGTAGCATCCAGACCGTACGGAACCTTAACCATTCATTAGGTTTTGGAATCGTACGGATTTCATTGTTTTCTCACATCATACGGCCCTCCAATCAGAGCGTACGAAATTTTCAAAGTTGCAGAGTCGTACGGATTCCACAGACCATTTAGAACGTACTGTATTTTCAAAGTGGCCAAGTCGTACGGCATTTTCATAGCTATCAGGTCGTACGGCCCTCTCAGGTTGCACAAGGTTGCCAGATCGTACGGCCCCTCCAAATTACACGGATTGGCCAAGATTCTCAAATCGTACGAATTACAAATATCCTTCAACTTGCACGGTATTCGCATCATCATCAAGTCGTACGGATTTTTCAAGTACTACAGATCGTACGGAACTCATTGTTCATCCATCTTGTACGGCCCCAATTGTTCATCCAGAGCATACGGCTTTCACTGTTACTCCAAAGCGTACGGCCTTTTCAAGCACAGAGTTTCCAAGTCGTACGACAACCTCAGTCACTCCAGGGCGTACGGCATTTTCAAACTTTTCCAGAATTTTGGCATATTCAGATTTGTGAAGTACGGCAGTTATTGAATTTCAGCAATTTCGGCAGTTTTGATAACTGTTTCGAAGGTTATAAAATCGGCTAGAATCACCGAACTAATAGAAAAATGGACAAAGGCAAGAAGGTTGTGCAGCATAGGCCGAAGATAGCCTCGGCAGGAAAGAGAAAGAAGATGGAGGCTGATCACGAGACGATGTCATGGGAGAATCTTACTGGCAATGAGTGCAAACAGTGGTGGCGAAGCACTGCCGATGACCACACTCTGAAGATTGCACTACAGCATGCTCGGGTGGATAAAGCAATTCTCGTACCATTTTTTAATTCACGTGAGTTCGAGCCCTGGTTGAAGGCCATGGTAGATAATTATTGCCGACACAGTCACAAATCGGTGATCAACTATAGAGGCTGTACAGTCACAGTTTCCTTCTGGCCGCAAGATTTTGAGAGAGTTTTTGGCGTTTCAGCCACTGGGATAGGTGTGAATAAACCAAAAAAGATGACGCAACAGCATAAGGAAATCTTGATCCAGCAAGTGTGTCGCCAAGATTTAACAGCCGAAGAAAATGACACTATATGGAATGCAGGCAATCGGGGCCTCCACAAACATTACCTGGCAACTGCCGAATGGAAGTGCCTTCTCGATTTAATGAAATGCCGACTCACTGGTGCGAGTCGTGCGTCTGACATCGCCATCTGGATGGTAGATTACATGGTAGGGCTGAGTGTTGGCCAAGTATATAACTGGGCAAGATTACTCACTGAGAGGATCCGGGAATTCTTAGCCTAGCGGCACAAGGCTTTTTACATGACACAGCATGCAATTGCTCTTTTCTCTGATGTTGTGCATACTCAGGTGTCGGAAAGCAGATGGGGTCGATTGCAGCCACTCACTCACCTGGATCCCGGGTTGCCGACAGTATTTTACTGGTCTGGACTGGAAGCCAAGCAAGCTGGCGAGGGCACGGTTACAGGAAAGAAGAGGAAACAGCAGGAGGCATCGGTGGAAGAGGAAACATCGGCAGAAGAGGCCTCGGAGCAGGGTGATGCATCGGACAGAGATGAGCCTATAGATTTATCTTCCTCGACCTCGGAGTCTAGTTCACCAAGGGATGAGGAGGTGTTTGTAGCTATTGACGGGCAGACAGTAGCAGCCGTGGAGGTACCATTATTGCAACCAGCCGGATTCACTCTTCCAACACCACCAGTGACAGAGAAGGAACAGACAGTGACTTTCACTCTTCCGGTTTCTACGCCAGCGATGGGCGACCGAGTCGCACCACCGCGATCGGTGATGGGCACCACTCACAATGCCATACATCAATACGGCCAATCGCGATCGACGCACTCACTATGCCTGGCAAGATCCACAAGATCGCTAAGATTTGTAGTCGAGATTCTACACTCTGAGCAGCTGCCGCCAGTCAGGGACCCACCAACCGAATTGAGTTGCACTCAGTCCCACAGCATGATAGACAACAGACGGACCGGTCATTCCCCTATTACACCACCGTGGAGCACCACAGGTGGCCCAAATTGATTGGTTGGGATGAGCAGGCTTCATCTTAGGAAGTGGGTCGGAAAACCTTAATAAGGGAGAAGAAGACTGAGGGTCAGGGTGAGGGAAGGGCCACTGCTCATGGGTTCACCGAAAAGTGAGACTACTGCACTGTCAAGGAAGCACTTGCACACCCCCGAGAGAGGCTGAACAGGAGCTGTGGACGGCTATACAGATAGCCTAGGAACCGCCCCAAGAGAGGCGGTAACCTTACAACTCCGGACACGCATGAGGAGAGAACGAGGGAGGGGTGACTCTCACTAGGGATTCATTGTGGAGATGGACACAACCAAAACCCATCACTCCACTAGGCACACACATGCAAAATTACACAGAGCTGAGCACAAAGTGCTAATGATCCCAGTGGGACAGTGCGTTTCCAAAGACTCCTCGTGATTGGCCACCCTCTAGTGGAGCCGTGAAGTTCTCAACAAGATTCAAGGATTCTGCACAGATGGGGTGAGGCCTAGCTCACACTATGTCCGCTTAGAGGAACAAAGAGAGAGACTCCCTAATGATGAGAGGCCCTGGCGGGTCGCACTCACACCCGAGACCAGTGGGAGAGACGCAGGGTTCTGGAAAGCTTATATCACATAGAGCTTGCCTTTCGGGATGTCTTTCTCCTCATGAAACGCCAAGTATTTTCTACTGAGGTAGCGGTATCACGAAGAATGGAAGCCTATAGACTCCTGCAGAGGGTTAAGGAGGAGTCCACTGCTACCATAAGGAACATCCAGAATGACTTGGCCGAACAAACTCGGCTTGCCAGTGAGAGGGGAGCTCAATTGGAAGTCTTGGAGCCTCGGGTGGCCGCCTTGGAGGAGGAAGCAAAGCAGAAAGAGGAAGCATGGGAGCAACGAGTAAAAGCATTGGAAGATCAGTTGGCTGCAAAAGATGTTGATTTGGCGGCCAAGAGTGCAGAGGCGGAGAAGGCAAAAAGCCAACTGATGGAGACAGCCCGTATGGTAAAGGCTGCGAGGGAGAGGGAGATACTGGCCGATCGGCAACTTCGCACACGTACTGAGGAGGTGAGGCGACTGCGAGCGGAGCATTCTTCTACTACTCCGACGTCATCTGTGCATCCAGGGATGCACTCACTTCCCCCTACTTCTCATTGAACTTGTCTTTCTATATGTATGTCGTCTGGAAGACTTCTTTTGTGGGGGGGATGATGTAGATAGCATAGCTTACTTTTGTGTTAGTCGGCCTTGGTCGTAGTCGGCCAATTGCTAATAAAGCTATAGATTAGTAAGAATAATACATGTCATGTACTTTCGGGTAATCATGTTCGGATTAAGGTTAATGTTAATGTTGTTATGAAACGTCGTGTCGGTTGGTTATCTAACCACCGCCGAACGTTATATGTAGTTTGATTGGGATAGTCGGAAGGGAGGTACCGATGGTTATATTGTTAAGCACTGCTGATACTCTTTGATTGTACATGATATTTCTGATAATGAATAAAGTTTCTGGTATTCAAACATGATATCTTTCTGGTTACTGTTTTATTCTATGTTCTGCACATGACTAGTTTGCCAATAGTACGTAAGATTTGAATTAAATTCCGTAGGCAAACAGGATCTAGTTTAAACATTTATACCACAGATTGTTGGAGTTAATTGGAAGTGGACATGTCTGAAATTCAACCATCAAACTTGACTATTAAAGCCTTTGACAACAAACCTAGGACATGTTTGAGTACTACTATCTTTCAACCAAAACTAGTCCTTGCACTTTAGATACTTTGTTCCATGTTATTCTTCTTTGATGTCATTGGTTACATGATTTGAAAGCAGTACCCCATATGTTGCATCAATGTGTTCCATTTTTGTATAAGGGTAGACTTTGTAGTGTTAACATAGATCCAAAACCATTTGACCGTTGTGATAAAATTGATACATCTAACAATTGTCCTGCACAAAATGAACCCCTAGTCAATGATCATAGTGTGTTACAAGAAGATCATTAGGGCCCATTAGACTTCATGCCCTATGATGTTTGTATCTAAGTTTATGGCATTCCTATATGAATCCTTTTATAGGAAAATACCTAAAGCATATCTACACTCAATGGAGATGTCATATGTGAAGGTGATTTGGAAAGAGATACATCTCCCAATCACCATCACCTCCTCCTTCAAAATCATTCAAATAAATCAATGGTCCTTTTCTTTGCTAGCTCTTTTCTTTGCATGCATTTGGTGTAGGCAGGGAGTCTTTTGCAACAGGTTGGTGGTGTGTGTGGGGGCGTTTGAAGCTTGGGGGGTTTTGTTTCATGCTTGTGGGTGGAGTGTTGTCTCTGGCAGGGGTTGTGGGCATTCGGCTTCTTTTTCTTCTTTTGGGGCAGCATTTTTTATGGCATCTGGTATAGGTTCGGGTGGACATGCAGACTTATCTTTTTTAGAGATGGTGACGGGGGTTGTCTCCTCTCTGTTTGATCATTCTAATGCTATGAACTTCTTAAGTAAAGCTTTAAATAGTGGGGGACCTTCTTAGAGGAGGCCTTTTGTAATGTCCCCTTCTCAGTAACCACTCAAGAGGATCCTTTAGCCTTTATTATTCCCGAAGGCCAAAGGTGAAGTAAGGGAATAATATTAAATTAATTATTTATAAAGTTATCTAAATAAATTAAATCATAAAGGTAACTTTATTTTTAATTAATTTGATTAAAATGACTAAAATAAAAGAATAAATTATAAAGTCAGTTAATTGATATTTTAAAAGTAACTTAAGTGAAAATAAAATATTATAATGCCACTTTTGAAAATATTATAATATTGTTGTAGAAGCTTCTTGGAGGATCTTTCTAGAAGATCAAAAAGTTCTTTATAAGCAGCTGTGAGCTAGTCATTTGAGCATACTTGGATTTTATTTCTCATTGTACTTTTGGGAGAGCTTGAAGGTTTTTCAAGTCTGAGGGTTTGAAGACCCTAAGGCACCGGTTTCAGTAGTGAAACTATCTACCGTAGTTGGAGTTTGTGGAGGGGAACACTCAGATTTCCAACAAGAG
>VDFB02103872.1:0-28936 GCA_007258455.2 Sequoia sempervirens | reverse complement strand
AGATTGCTTCCATATGGCCCAATTAGGGCTGATTACCATGGCACAAAGTGCCTCACGAACCTTTATAAGTTGTCTCAACACAATTGTGTTGGAGGCAAAACGGGTCTCTGCAACCTGTTTGGAAATCAAAATTAAAATTAAAATGTAATTTAAATTTACAAAATCAAAATTTAAAATTAAAAGAAAACTAAAAATTTAAGAATATTGAGAATTTCAATTAACTTACTTTCAACAATTCCAATTTTGAGAATTGTCTAAATATTCCTTGTGTCATATGGTGGTTGGTGACAAACATTTGGATGTCTTCGCCCTTGGCATACACTTGTTTGATCCACTCAATTTTGGATCCAATTTTTTGTAGCATTAGATTGAGGGAGTGGACAACACAAGGTGTCCAAAAAATGTGTGGATACTTCTCCTCAACCAATAACCCAGCAGCCCTACAATTTTTGGCATTGTCGGTTACAACTTGCACAACATTTTGATGGCCCACTTCTTCAATAGCTTGGCAAAGGATGTTAGCAATAAATGGACCATCTTTCACTTGTCCCTCACAATCCATTGCTCTCAAAAACATTGCCCCTTTAGGGGACATGGCAAAAACATTGATCAATGGGCGATTTCTTGCATATTTATATCCATCAGAAATGATGGTCACCCCTATTTCGATCCATGAATCCCTTATGGGCTTCAAAGACCCCACTACATGTTTCACCTCTTCATCCAATAAGGTGCAACACACCTTCTCTTCAAAACCTGGCCCTTATAATTGAGCTCCTCATTAATGATTTCACCATTTTTGCCACAGAACTTAACAACGCTGGAATGCCAATCCATTTGCATAGACTATCTTGCTATGTCTTGATCAACAATCTCTCTTGCCTCATTCTGAAATGAAGCTTCCAACGGTCCCTTAGATCTTTTATTTTAAGAGGGCATGGTTTGCTCTTGAGGGATGTCCATAAATGGATGGCTTTCTGTAGGTGGTGTAGGGCGCTTATGGATCGAGATCCTTTCGTCAAAGGATGGCTTGTTTTAAGACTAACAACTTTTTGCTCTGCTTTTTCTTGCTCAGCAATATATTTCAACACTACGTCATCTAGAAGGCCTTTGCCATCACCTTCTGGAGATCCCGGACAAGGTTTGATGCCAGTATCAGAGATCCTACACAAGTGGGCTTTCACTCAACTGTATGAGCTCGTATATCGAACTTTGCAATGACTACAAATCCAAATAAATACTCCACCACCTAGACATTGTTGAACCATTTCTACATATTTCCAAAGGGGAGAGGTTGCATTTATTTTGAAACGAGATTGGGCTGTGGTGTTAGAAGCGGATGCCATTGTAATACCTAAGGCACAACATATTGAAATTTGAAACTAAAAAACTTAAAAGAATGAGAACAATCAACAAAACAATAAAAACAAAACAAAATAGTTCATTGAATCATTTGTTAAAAAAAATGTAAGAAATTTTTTTTTTAAAACTTCAAAGAAACCTACCTCTTTTGAACAAATCTTACTCTATGATCTTCTTGGCAACGAACGGAGACTTGCAAGTGGTTAGGAATAGCACAACAATCAACTTTGAACAACCAACGATCAGCCTTCAAGTCTAATCAAGCTTGTGCAAGCAAGAGAGAAAGTTCAGCAATGGAGGCAAAAAAACTTGTTTTTCATTCACAAATTGTTAAATGAGATTGTTTTTACCTATTTAGTGTGTTTGGAGGCCGAAATTAGGGTTGCAATGAATATTAAATTATTGAGAAGTCACAGGCGAAAACGCATAGCTTGGTCGAATCCAAGGCGTATCGAACCGATATTTCATACTTGGTACGAATCGTATCATATCCAGGGCAAATTCTAGGCGAATCGGTAACTTAGTGTTTATTGAATGTTGGACTACGAAGATTAGTAAAGGCAAGCCTTTGTGAGTAAAGTATAATTGATTCCTCACTTGAATGAATCTTTCAAAGACCTTCATTAACCCTTCTTTCACCTTTTCATCATCACGAAGAGGCAATCTCCCAGCCTTTGGTGCATACCATTTGGGATTTGGAGCAAAGTCTGCAATAGAAGCAAGGTGTTCATAGCGTTCCATTGTTGCATATCAATGGGCTTAATATTTTGCTGATATAATCCCAAATTAGGATCCCTGTCACAAATTACATGCTTCATCCACCCAATTATGCTGTCATATGTCTCATAAATCTCTCTAAGACTAGGAGAGTCCATTTCAACATATCTAATGGCATTTGCAACAAACACATCTAGGAAAAAAATTTAGAAAAAGAAAAGACTCAAAGTCAAATGACAAGTTAGAAACTTAGAAAAAGTAAAAGTAGAAATTTAATAAGAAAATCAGCAATTTAGAAAAAATGAGTAACTCATATCTCATAATGGATCACCAATCATTACCAAGGATTTTTTGTTTGATGGTTTTCTTTAAATAGTGTTCGAAGTAGGCCATTTACTCCACTTAGAATTAACCATTGTCAATTGTAAAGGATTTTGCACCTCAAACATCCTCTCTAACAAAATAAAATAATTGACATACCTAGTCTCCACATGTTTGGGAAATTCATTCTTCAACAAAGTCCTAAAAAGAGCAAGTGAGGTGTAGTGGTTGCAAATGACCATTTGAATATCTCTACCTTCTATCACCACTTGCTTCACCCAATTTACTTTCTCCATGTCTTTCAATGTATTGTTCAATGCATGAACACAACATGGGGTCCAAAAGATGTGCTTGTAAGCACCCTCCATGATCATGCTAGTCAATTTGCACACACGTGTCGAATTTGTGACCATTTTACTACATTTGACCCCTCAACCTCCTCTATGACCTCTCTTAAAGTGTGAAATTAGAAGTTCGCATACTTGTACTTCCTTGAACAATGAAAAACTCTCAGGAAATAAGAGCCAATTGCACATGTGCCTATGATGTTGATGAGTGGTCCATGTCTAATATTGGTCCACCCATCCATGACAATAGAGTAGGCCCTCCTAAGCCAAGTCTATTGTATGTTCTCCATCACCAAACTTACCTAGAATATTTTTTATCAGGGGGGTAGTGCATAGTTTATGTTCTATAAGGGGAGGTGATTGAGGGACCAACATAAGCTACAAAGCCACATATTTGAACATTTGTTTGAAATAAGGGGAACGTGCCACATGAAATTGGATGACATGCCAGAGAAAAACTTGGCAATGGAAGGCTCCACCACATCCTATGCTTGCATATTGAACATACTTGCAATTGGCCTTTACCTCTCACTAGCACTTTATAATAACCCCCTCTGAAGTTTAATTGTTTTAAATGTATTTTCTGATTTTAGTTGGGGTTTGCCAGACAATACAAGAAATGAAGATAATTGCAAAAATGCTAAAATACTAAGGAAAAGCATGAACTGAATCGAACCCAGTAATTTTTATTGCTCAAAGAACATATTCAAATCATAGCTGTTTATTAAATTGCAAAGTTACAGGTCTGATTTTCTGAATCAGAAATCTGATTTCTCAAACCCTAGGACGCCACAAGCCAGATTTCCTCTTTCACACCTCAGATTTGTTGTAGACCTGATTGCAAGCTCAAAACGCCTCAAGAATCTCAGATTTCTGCCCTCAAATCTAATCGACCTGCTTATGAGACTCATGCCCATCTGAGAAGATGTATGACCTGAATAAATGGGGTTACACGTGCCAACAAAGGTGTCCAATTTTCCTTAAAAGTCACGGCCAACTTATGAAAGAACAACAACAACAATATTCAACAATTTAATATTTGAAAATTTATGTGATTGCTGCAAATGGTGATCTCTTGAATCCAATGAAGCCCTGTAATAATCTCTGTATGAGATTATCTCTCATAAATGCTCTTGGGCGATCTTTCACACTTGTAGACACTATTCTCTCTGAGGGTTTTCGTCCTCAAAAAGCTTCAATCTTCAAAACCAACAAACCATTGCTCGGTTTCTCCAATTTGCACAAGTTTCAACAAAATGAACAATGATAATGAAAAAGCAATCATTTTTGCTTTTTATACTCTCGCAAATCCCAATGCCCACACTCGGCCAAATAATCATTTAATATAATATTTGCTTTTGTTGCTTTTAATACATTTGGATTTTTAATATAATAATTAATAGAGCATCATTAAATATAATACTTTATTAATTGCCATTTAGCCCCTTATATCACCTTATAATAAAGTCATCACTAAATAATAATACTATTAAAGTCAATTAACTTTAATAACATAATTAAATCATTAATTCCCCAGTAATTAACCAATGCCAACTCAAAGAGTGATCCAATCACATTTTCTGGATGAAGGCATGATAACGACTGATCCAGGTATGACTTATTAGAAATAGTAAGTATAAGCAGCATGACCAAGTGACTTACTATAAATAGTGTGGTAGAAGTCGACCAAGATGACCTCTAGAAGGCCCACCACCAAAACACTGAGTCACTAAGTAGAAGAATACTGAGATGAACATCAAAAACCTATTGAGGAGCCATTGATTACCCTCAAAAGGGTCCCCTAAACATCCCATTAGCCTACGGGGACGAAATAGTAGACTAACCACTGCAAAGATATTGATAAAAAAAAGAGGACATTACAGTTCACCCTCCCCAAGATTGCTTGTCCCCAAGCAATCCTCACTTGAGTGTCGAGATCCCAAATTAGTGTGTAGGATGCTCTACCAAAACACGACTGCATCTACTGGATAATGATAGAGTTAGACTGGGCAGCTCTATAAGTCACTCTTGGAGAAGGAAGCAATCTGCCAAGCATCGTGAATTCTAAATCCCACATCCGAACTGGAAGTCTGCCATACTCATGATCTGCTGAATTTTGCTGCATGACTCTGGTATAATCTTCACGAAGTTGAAGATGGTGAAGCAACACACTGTAATAATCTCCAAGTATCATAATCCTCCATGGGTGTACTCCACTTGGATCCCATAGACAAATTGAGAATTTGTCATTCCTGACTCTGATGGCTCTTGCTGCACCATTCTAACTACACCAGAAATGCCAAAGCACTCAAAATCTGCTCCTATATCATGTATCCCATCAGCATGATTATCTTGAAGAAGCAACTCAGAATACCTATAAGATTTCTTCCCTCTTTCCATAGAAGAAAACACCTTATACCAACCATCCATCTCACACTTGCGTGTCTTTTGATCATTGTCAAATCAAATGTGATTGGGCTGAAAGTTAAGCTATATGCACACCACACAATGTACACACTGTGGAATGCATCAGTAAGCCCTATTGGAAGTCTTGATCTAGTTCAAGGATCCCAAGTCTTGTGATTATCACCATACACATGGAAGTTGGAAGGAAGATCATAACTCTTCAAATTACCATCAACAATCACACATCGTTCTTTTAAGTTACTGATACAAATGATGACAACAGTGATAAATCTGAAAATTAGATTCATAGCTATCCTAGGAATGCTTCCGCTATCATAGATTGATAACACCTCATTAATGCCCATCTCCAAGTGCTATAAAGGCAGTCTTGTGCACACAAATTCATGCAATCAGCTGCAATCATCAATGTAACATCTGAAAATATGAAGTTTAGCAACATAAATTGATTGCAACAACCATTAATCACCAATGTGGAAGTTAGAAACAAATGAACCATGAATGGAAACTCGTCCACAATATGTTGCATACTGCTGAAATGATCCAACCCTTGAGAATCCTCCACAAACAATTGGGAAACATCCTTCATGGTCGTGCTGTTAAAAAAGTTTCTTTGGAGTTGTTATCCTAGTAATTCCTCTCATACTAGATGCCACATTACATATCATGCAAGGCTGACCCAAAGTGAACTCATTGCCACAAGATGAGAGATCTGTTGCTGTCCTAACTTGCAAACTGTGATTCTTTCATGAACGATAGCCCTTTATTCTTGATTCTCAATAGCTTAATGGAGCCCCTAGATCCCATACTCTTATGTGTAAACATGTGTGGATTCAATCATCTCTCTTGCGATGCATCTTTTAATGAATACCTCTTTGTAATGACAAAGTAGAAAGATTCAGTTCAATACTCTCATGTCTTGGATTATAAACCAAAAGATGGTCAAATTTCTTAGCTCAGTTGCTGGACTGAAAATTGTAGTAGGCTCAAACTCTAACATTTTGCTCAAGTGCATACTCCACAACGTAAATTTCCTGTAAATGAAACCTGTAACTTTCATGATTAGAAAATCCCTGCTCATAGAGTGAATTAACATCTTCAGAATGATAAAAAAACTCATCAACTGTTGCTGATTCAAAAATTGCAGGATGCTCAAAACCCTCACTGATTTCAAGTGAGGCCCCTTTCTCATGCACATGTCTCTCAACAAGTGTTGATGTTTCATGGCAGCATCATATGATTCTTCCAGCCCAGTTCACTTGAAGAAATCACAAATTAAATAATAGCTCGTTGGCTATTTAATTTATATATGCGATTTTATGATGGGGCACTTCATTTGATAAATAATGTTTAACATGTATTTAATGAGGAGGCGCGATTTTGAGGAGGCCGACTTCTTGGTTATTAAAAGACATGTTTGTTGATTAAGGCCAACATGCTATTCTATAGAAGAGACACATCTTTTTGTGATTGGCCGACTTGAGTTATTGAAGGGTCACGTCTCTCTTCAATATTGTATATATAACCGATTGATCTCTCATTGTCATTCATTCAATTCATTCGATATACTTCAGTCTTTGGTGCAAGCTCTCTATAAGTCAGATCGAGTTTATTATCAAAGAGGAAATCGACAGAGTTATTGGCTGAGATTATCATCAGTTTGTAGTGCATGTGATAGGCCTTCATATTGGCCTCAATTGTAACAGAAGTCTCTATTGATAATTCAATATATAAGTGATATATTGTTGCTGGGTTTTTCTCCCTCAAGAGGAGGGTTTTCCCAGGGTATCTGCTATGTCTTTGTGTTTGATTTGAATTAATTTTCTGTGCATTTAATCTGATCAGTAAATTTAACATGGTGTCAGAGCGGGTTTGAGGAGACTGTGATCAGATTTGTTTATATAGCGATATTCTATTCTCTTCTTTATATTTCTTTGTCCATGTCTGCCTTTGTCAAGATGGTGAACAGTTTGAAGATTGAGGATAAACTCGAGGGAGCATCCAACTTCACATCATGGAGATTCAAGATTATGCTTACCTTGCGTGAAAATGACTTGGGTGAATTTGTGGAGTCTAGTGTTCCTGAACCTGAGGAGGAAGAAGAGAAGTTGTAGTGGGTGAAGAAAGATATCAAGGCAATGAAAATATTGGTTGATTCCGTTAAGGATCATATTGTTCCTATTGTCTCTAAATTGAAGACAGCCAGAGACATGTTTAAGAAATTGGAAGAAATGTACGAAATCAACAATACCAGCCGGGCACTTGCACTGAAGCAACAACTACACCATGTGAAGATGGGGAAGGGAGAATCAGTGATTGCTTACTTAATGAGGATTTCAGATTTGAGAGATCAACTCTCAACAATTGGCCATATGGTTGATGACAAAGACTTGACTATGCTTGCCCTCAATGGTCTTCCTTTGTCTTGGGAATCCTTCATTCAGGGAATCAATGCAAGTTCAAAATTGCCTAAGTTTGATCGGCTAAGGACAAACTGCATTCAAGAAGAATCAAGGTTGGTGGCTAGAGGCATTGGTCAAAGTTCAAAGAATGAAGATATTCATGTTCTCGCCTCCCATACTTCGAAGAAGAAAGGAAAAGATGGAAGGAAAGGGTCCTTCAACAGGAATTGAGATAAGGGAAATGATGATGCACCTGCCTCCAAGAAGAAGAGAGACATGTCCAAGATTCAATGCTTTAGGTGTGATAAGTTTGGCCACTTTGCTAAAGCATTGTCCAACTAGACTTAAGCAACAAGCCACCGTTGCAGATGTTGATGATGCCTCTCTGCAGAAGGATTCATGTGAATACTTGTTCTATTCAGCATTATCAAGCAATGTACCTACAGATACCAACACTTGGCTGATCGACAGTGGTGCTTCTTGACACATCACTGGATTTAAGGACCACTTATCAAGTTTGGTGGAGAAAGATTCTTCCGAACAAGTTATTATTGGAGTTGATGTTGGCTATTCTGTAAAAGGGATTGGGATCTCTACTCTTCATTTGGATTCCGGCGTTACACTTCAGTTGAGAGATCTTCTTTACATTCTAGGAATCAAGCGCAATCTTATTTCTATTTCAGCTCTAGAAGATAAAGGATATCAAGTTGCCTTCTCCAAAGGCAAAGTTCTTGTGTGAATGGAGAATTCCTGTTTCAAGGATGCTCAAGTAATTGGTGTTAGACATGAAAGCCTCTATAAGCTATGTACGCTTCCTCTACAAGCATTAGTTCATGATTCTTAAGGCCTGTGTGATCTGTGGCTTCGAAGATTGGCTCGCCTCCACTTCCGAGCCTTACCTATCATGGAGAAGATTGTCACAGAACTTCCTAAATTCATTTAGCAGCATGAAGGAACTTGCAAAGGATGTGCTATGGGTAAGAATTCAAAAGATCCTTTTCATAGTAGAGAAAGTAGATCTAAGTGTATTTTAGACCTTATTCATTCTGATTTATGTGGACCTATGTTTGTTCCTTCTTCGAGTGGTTTCTTGTATTATGTTCTTTTTATTGATGATCACTCTAGAAAGACTTGGATTTATTTTTTGAAAACTAAAAGAGTCTGAGGAAGTGTTAGAAAGGTTCAAGGAGTTCAAAGCTCTTGTAGAAAATCTTTCCGGTAAAAGAATCAAGATCCTAATTTCTGATAATGGAGGAGAATACACCTTTGGTAGCTTTCGAAATTTCTGTATTGATGATGGGATTAAGAGGGAGTTTTGTGTCCCCTATAATCCACAACAGAATGGTGTTGCAGAGAGAAAGAACAAGACGATTGTGGAAGCAGCAAAAGCCATGATTCATGACCAGGATTTGCAAACCTTCTTATGGGCAGAAGCTTCTAGGATTGCAGTATATGTACAAAATAGAAGTCCTCACAAGATCTTGGAGAATATGACTCCGGAAGAAGCCTTTACAGGGAAGAAGCCCGAGGTTAGTCATTTAAGGATCTTTGGATGTCCTGTTTATGTTCATGTTCCAAAAGAGAAGAGAACTAAGTTGGAGCCTTCTAGCAAGAAGGGAATATTCATGGGCTACAGTGAGACATCAAAAGCCTACAGGATATATGTTCCAGGTCAGAAGCTGATTGAAATCAATAGAGATGTCACATTCGAGGAAGATGTTGCATTTAGAAGATCCAAGGGAACTCATGTGGAGATTGACTATGATGAGCCTCCTCAGGATATGGAAGTTGACCATACTCCTGAGATTCAAAGAGAGACTTCCGAACCAAAGGAAGATGTTGATCCAGTTGAACCCTTGGAACCTATTGATGGGCCTACCGATATTGTGATTAGAAGAAAGAGACTTCTTTGGGCTAGACAAACTATGCAAGGGGCTGAAAGGTTCGCAACTCCCAAAGGTACATTCAGAGAAAGTAAAAGGCCACATAAGTTCTCCAGTTATGTTGCCTTGATGAGTCAGACTATTGAGTTTGAGCCTTCTAGTGTGGAAGAAGCTTCCAGTCAACAGGTTTGGAAAGATGCTATGACAGAGGAGTACTAATCAATTCTCAAGAATGATGTTTGGGACATTGTTCCTAGACCTGAAGGAAAATCTGTGGTATCTTCGAAATGGTTCTTCAAGATTAAGCATGCAGCTGATGGGAGCATATACAAGTACAAGGTAAGATTCATGGCTCATGGGTTTTCACAGAAAGAGGGAGTTGATTATGGAGAAACATTTGCTTGTGTTGCTTGCTACACTTCTGTCATGACCATCATTGCCATTGCTGCATCTAGAGGATGGAAGATTCATCAAATGGATGTGAAGACAACTTTTCTAAATGGTGTGATCGAGGAAGAAGTTTACATCAAGCAACCTGATGGGTTTGAGGTACATCAGAAGGAGTCTCATGTTTGCAAGTTGAAGAAGGCCTTGTATGGTCTTAAGCAGGCTCCTCGCGCATGGTATGCAAGAATTGATCGTTACCTGTCAAGTTTGGGCTTCTCGAAGAATGATGCTGACTCTAATCTATACTTTAAGGTAATTGATGGTGAAGCATTGATTTTGGTCTTATATGTTGATGATTTGATACTGGAGAAGAGCACTTGATCGTCAAATATAAGAAAGAGTTGGCCTTTCAGTTTGAGATGAAAGATCTTGGACTTATGCACTACTTCCTTGGCTTAGAAGTTTGGTAGAAACTAGATGAGATAATTCTAAGTCAAGGGAAGTACACCATCGATGTACTTAAGAGGTTTGGTATGATTGATTGCAAATCCATGTCTACGCTTATGGAGACCAACCTACATAAATTGAAGGAGGCTGTAGCTAGTTCAGACTTGGTGGATCCTACATTGTATAGACAGCTGATTGGGTCCTTGATGTATCTAGTTAACACTAGACCAGATATCTGTTATGCTATGAGTGCACTTAGTCAGTTCATGTGTGAACTGAGACAGATACATCTTGTTGCAGTTAAACATATCCTTAGATACTTGCGTGGCACAGTTGGATATGGGTTGAGATATTCTTTAGATGTTGACTTGGAGTTGCATGGTTATATTGATTTTGATTGGTTAGGATGTGTCACAGATTGGAAGAAAACCTTTGATATCTTGGTGCAGCAGAAAGCAATTATCTGTGGCATTGCGTACAGCAGAGGCAGAGTATATTGCAGCTTGTATGGCAGCTCGGGAAGCAACATGGCTTCATAAGCTCCTTGCAGGATTGTTTGGACAATCAATGGAGCCTACTATCATTTATTGTGATAACCAAATTTGCGTAAAGCTTTTTGTCAATCCTGTGTTTCATGACAGAACCAAGCATGTTGAGATCAAATACCACTATATTAGAGATATGGTATTGAGGAAGGCTATACAGTTGAAGTATATTAGCACTGATGAGCAAACGACAAACATTCTCACCAAGCCTCTCTCCAAAATCAAGTTTGTGTACTTTCGAGATAAGCTTGGTATGGTGGAGAATCTAGCCTTAACTGAGAAAGTGTCTCAGCATCAGTGAGCCTTGGTTAATGAGTTCTTCTCTGTGAGAGAAGTTCGAGGTGAAATCCCTTGTTAATGCATTTCTCTTTGAGATTTGAGGTGAAAGCCCTTGTTTCCACCCTTTGAGAAGAGTCATGGTGGATGTCATGTGTGTGACTCCATGACAACATCACGTGAGAGAATTTGTGATGATTTTTTTTACTTGTGTTTCACGCTCTGAGAGACCCATGGTGAAAAGTCATGTTGAGGTGACAACATCACGCAAGCGATGAACACTTGTACATACCATATATGGTTGTAGCCATTATGGTTGATATCATGTTAAAGTGATATCTAATATCACGATGAGGTGATATTCTTCCTTTCCACACTTGGTTTGTAGCCATTGTGGTAGACATCACGTTGAGGTGATATGTCTTGTGCAGTTGGAAGTATTCTCCCTAGCTGAGCGGGAGTGTTGATGTTTCATGGCAGTGTCGTATGATTCTTCCAGGCCAGTTCACTTGAAGAAATCATAAATTAAATAATAGCTCGTTGGCTATTTAATTTATATATGCGATTTTATGATGGGGCACTTCATTTTATAAATAATGTTTAACATGTATTTAATGAGGAGGCGTGATTTTAAGGATGCCGACTTCTTGGTTATTAAAAGACATGTTTGTTGATTAAGGCCGACATGCTATTCTATAGAAGAGACATCTTTTTGTGATTGGCCGACTTGAGTTATTGAAGGGTCACGTCTCTCTTCAATATTGTATATATAACCGATTGATCTCTCATTGTCATTCATTCAATTCATTCGATATACTTCAGTCTTTGGTGCGAGCTCTCTATAAGTCATATTGAGTTTATAATCAAGAGGAAATCGACAAAGTTATTGGTTGAGATTATCATCAGTTTGTAGTGCATGTGATAGGCCTTCATATTGGCCTCAATTGTAAAAGAAGTCTCTATTGATAATTCAATATATAAGTGATATATTGTTGTTGGGTTTTTCTCCCTGAAAAGGAGGGTTTTCCTAGGGTATCTGCTATGTCTTTGTGTTTGATTTGAATTAATTTTCTGTGCATTTAATTTGATCACTAAATTTAAGAACAGGATCATCTTGTAACTCTACCTCATAAAGTGGATTATCATAAGATATCTTTGCTTTCATCTCAAAGAGTGGATTATCAAAAACTTGAAAGTTACTTTCAACATTTGGTTTAAACCAATCATCCATATGATCTAACTCTCCTTGACAAGGAGGCTCTATGTTATCTTCTTCAAGAGGACTCAATACTCTTCCTCTACAACTGCTTTGTAAATTTCAACTTCATCATCCTTGTTTTTGGTTTTAGCATTTTCTTTTCTAACACTTCCTTCGTTCTAGTTTCAATTGACAAGGAGGCTCTATGTTATCTTCTTCAAGAGGACTCAATACTCTTCCTCTACAACTGCTTTGTAAATTTCAACTTCATCATCATTTGTTTTTGGTTTTAGCATTTTCTTTTCTAACATTTCCTTTGTTCTAGTTTTAAGATCCACCAGAGTTATTTGATGTGGAGTTTTCCACTCATCTTTTTTCATGCTTGGTTCCATATGTTTGGGTTTTTTAATTATCTGAAGACACTCCCTTTTAATGTCTGGGTCCTTCATTAGATTAAACAATTCTTGCATTGACTCAATTATAGATTTATCTATAGCCATCTTTTCTCTGTTTCAATTGAAAATTCCCTTTTTGATAACCCCATAGGCTGGTAGGAAATACTGTGCTCTAATACCACTATAATAACCCCGTCTAAAGTTTAATTGTTTTAAATGCATTTTTTGATTTTAATTGAGGTTTGCCAAGCAATACAGGAAATGAATATAATTGTAAAAATGCTAAAATACTAAGGAAAAGCATGAACTAAATTGAACGCAGTAATTTTTATTTTATAAGGAACATATTCAAATCATACCTATTTATTAAATTGCACAGTTACAAGTCTGATTATCTGAACGAGCAATCTGATTTCTCAAACCCTAGGACACCACAATCTAAATTTCCTCTTTCACACCTCAGATTTGTTGCAGACTTGATTACAAGCTCAAAATGCCTCAAGCATCTCATATTTCTGTCCTCAAATCCAATCGACCGGCTTATGAGACTCTTATGCCCAACTGAGAAGATGTATGACTTGCATAAATGGGGTTACACGTGCCATTAAGGGTGTCCAATCTGCCTTAAAAC
Organism: Sequoia sempervirens; assembly: GCA_007258455.2. Taxonomy (NCBI): domain Eukaryota; kingdom Viridiplantae; phylum Streptophyta; class Pinopsida; order Cupressales; family Cupressaceae; genus Sequoia; species Sequoia sempervirens. The sequence goes on along the minus strand of VDFB02103872.1, from coordinate 15,601 downwards.
TCAGGACCAGCTTGTGGAAGAAGAACAACAACAATATTCAATAGTTTAATATCTGAAAATCTCTGTGATTGCTGCAAATGGTGATCTCCTGAATCCAATAAAACTCTGTAATAACCTCTGTATGAGATTATCTCTTAGAAATGCCCTTGGGTGATCTTTTACACCTGTAGACACTGTTCTCTTTGAGGTTTTTTGTCCTAAAAAAGCTTCAATCTTCAAAACCAGAAAACCCTTGCTTAGTTTCTCCAATTTGCACAAGTTTCAACAAAATGAACAATGATAATGAAAAAGCAATCATTTTTGCTTTTTTATACTCTCCCAAATCGCAATGCCTACACTTGGCCAAATAATCTTTTAATATAATATTTGCTTTTGTTGCTTTTAATACATTTGGCTTTTTAATATTATAATTAATAAAGTATCATTATGTATAAAACTTTATTTATTGCCATTTAACCCCTTATATCACCTTATAATAAAGTCATCATTAAATAATACTATTATTAAAGTCAATTAACTTTAATAATATAACTAGCTTATCTATCTTAATATATTAATCTATATATTATACGTTGAGAGATCTCATTTTTGAGGTGTATTTTTTGCTTTTTTGCTTTTTTGAATTTAAAAATATGCCTCGAAAATGAGGTCTCTTGGTGTATAATATATAGATTAATATATTAAGATAGGTAAACTAGTAGTAGGTGCGACGCAACACATAACATGAATTAATATAGAATTATACAATATTATTTTATTATATTATTAGATAAATAGTAATATTTTAGTATATTTAATACAAAAATTTAATATAAGTTATGGTTAGGGGTCAATCATGGTTAGGTTCAAACTTTTATTAGGGTTGAGGTTCAAGTTTAATTAGGGTTAGGTTAAAGGTTAAAATAGGGTTCAATTAGGGAAAAACCTTTGAGTTAGAGTTACAGTTGAATTAAGGGAAATCTTTGAGTTAGTGTTAAGGTTAAACTATGGTTAACATTCAAATAACGTTAGGGTTAGTGTTTAATTAGGGTTAGTCTTAGGGTTAAATTTTAAATAAGATTAGGGTTATTCTTAAAATAAGATAATGATTTTATAAATGATAAGGGTTAGCATTGAAATAAATTTAAGATTTAGGGTTTAATTAAATTGACAATTAATTATTAATTAGGGGAAAGGTTTGGGTTAGGTTTAGGTTTAAGATAATGGTTAGGGTTAGGGTTATGATTATGGTTAGGGTTAAGATTTAGGGTTATGGTTAGGGTAAGGATTTACATGAAGCCCTAATTAAACCATCTTAAATCTATTTGAACCCTAATTAAACCATTTTAAATCTATTTGAACCCTAACCGTAATTGTGTATTAACCCCAACCCTAATCCGAATTTTATCTTTATGCTTAACCCTAACCCTAATATTAGCACAAACCCAAACCCTAATCCTAATTTTATTTCTAACCCTGATCCTAATTCTATTTGTAACTCTAGCACTATCCCCAATTCTAACCCTATCTCTAGCCCTAACCCTAAGCCTAATCATAATCATAATCCTAACATAAATCCAAACCCCAATCCTAATCCTAATTCTATCTCTAACCCTAACCCTGATACTAACATTAATTGCAACACTAATCCTAATTCTATTTCTAACCCTGATTGTAACCCTAATTCTAATTTTATCTTTAACCCAACCCTAATCCTTACACTATCTCTAATCCTAACCCTAATCCTAATTCTATCTTTAACCTTGACCCTAACTGTAATTCTTACACTATCTCTAACCCTAACCCTAATCTTAACCCTATCTCTAACCTTAACCCTAACCGTAATCCTAATTCTATATCTAATCTTAAACCTAATCTTGACCCTATCTCTAACCCTAACCCTAATCCTTACTCAAATCCTAACCCTAATCCTAATTCTATCCCTAACCCTAATCTTGATCCTATCTCTAACCCTAACCCTAACCCTAACCCTAATCCTAATCCTAATGCTAACCCAACCTTAATCTTAATTTTATCTCTAACCATAACCCTAATCCCAATCCTAACCCTAACCCTAATTAATTTAATGTTTGCCTCCATCATAACCCTAACCCTATCCTTAACCCTAATTAAACCATCTTAAATCTATTTGAACCCTAACCCTAATTGTGTGATAACCCTAACTGTAATTGAACTCTAACTTTAACTTTTAAAGACATTTCTCCTCTCACACAAAACTTAATCCTAATCCTAATTCTATCTCTAACCCTAACCCTAATAGTAATCCTAGCCCTATCTCTAACCTAACTCCAACTATTCCTAACCCTAACCCTAATTCTATATGTAATTGTATCCTAACCCTAATCTTCACTCTATCTCTAACCAAAACCCTAACCCTGAACCTAATCATAACAAAAACCTCAACCCTAACCCTAATCGTAACACAAACCCTAACACTAATCCTAATTTTATTTCTATCCCTAACACAAAATCTAACCCTAATCCTAACCCTATCTCTAACCCTATCTCTAATCCTAACCCTAATCCTAATTTTATCTCTAATCTTAACCCTGATGTTGACCCTATCTCTAACCCTAACCCTAAGCCTTACTCAAACCCTAACCCTAATCCTAATTCTATCGCTAACTCTAACCCTTATCTTAACCCTAACCCTAACCTTAATCCTAATGCTAACCGAACCCTAATCCTAATTATAACTCTAAGCATAACCCTAACCCCAATCCTAACCCCAACCCTAATTAATTTAATGTTGGCTCCATCATAACCCTAACCCTAACCTTAACCCTAATTAAACTATCTCCAGTGTATTTGAACTCTAACCCTAATTGTGCTATAATCATACACTCTAACCCTAATTGTGCTATAATCCTAACTCTAATTGAACTCTAGCCCTAACTTTGAAAGACATTTCTCCCCTCAAAGAAACCTCAATTCTAATCCTAATTATATCTCTAACCCTAACTTGAATCCTAATCTTGGCCCTATCTCTAACATAACCCCAACTAGTCCTAACACCAACCCTAATTCCATCTCTAATTGTAACCTAACCCTAATGTTCACTCTATCTCTAACCAAAAACCTAACCTAAACCTAATCATAACAAAAATCTCGACCATAAACCTAATTTTATGTCTAACCCTAACCCTTACCCTAATCTTTACCCCATCTCTAGCCATCACCCTAATTGTAACCCCAATCCTAATTTTATCTTTATGCCTAACCCTAACCCTAATTCTAGCACTAACCCCAACTCTAATCCAAATTCTATTTCTAATCCTTATTCTAATTTTATCTATGACCCTAACACTAACCCTAATCCTAACCCTATCTCTAACCCTAACCCTAATTCTAATCCTAATCATAATCCTAACATAAACCCCAACCCCAATCATTATCCTAATTCTATATTTAACCCTAACCCTAACCCTAACCCTAACACTAATTGCAATGCTAATCCTAATTCTATCTCTAACCCTAATTGTAACCCTAATTCTAATTTTATCTTTAACACTAATCCTAACCCTAACCTTAATCCTTTCACTATCTCTAATCCTAACCCTAATCCTAATCCTAATTCTATCTTTAACCCTTACCATAACTGTAATTCTTCCACTATCTCTAACCCTAACACTAATCCTAATTTTATTTCTATCTCTAACACAAACCCTAACCCTAATCCTAACCCTATCTCTAAGCCTAACCTTAATCCTTACACTATCTCTAATCCTAACCCTAACCCTAATTCTTACACTATCTCTAACCCTAAAAGTAATCCTAATCGTAACCCTAACTCTAACCCTAACCCTAACACTAATCCTAATTTTATTTCTATCTCTAACACAAACCCTAATTAAATCTTGATTGAATGTTAACTCTTACCAAAACTATAACCCTAAACCTAATCCTAATTGAATTCTAACCCCAATCCTAACCCTAACCTTAAGATTTACTCTAGAACCCTAGCCCTAATTGAACACCAATTAAAGCCTAACCCTAAATCCAATTCAAACCTTGATCTTAACTTGTAATTTGTAACCCTAACCCTAATAGAAATATTAGTCTAACCCTATTTGGATGCAAACTTTAACCTCAACCCTAACCCAAATAAATATTTATCTTAAATCCCTAACCCTGTTGAAATTCAAACCTAATTGAACTCTAAACCTAATTGAACTAAAACCTTAATTCTAGTTGCTTAGATTGCATCTTGCATCTCTCAATTTTAGAATTTTAGCACAACTTTTTACATTTGCCATTGCCATCCATAAAATATAAAATATAATCAACATTTATTAAAAGAGATGAAATAAATAACAAGTAAAAAAAATTCACATCACAAATTAAAACAGAGATATACTTTTGTCGGTAAGAGAAGGGGATTTTTATTTAATTTAATTTATCATAAAACCAATAAATGAATATAATCATATAACTTAATTCCTAATAACATGATGAAATAAAAATAAAAATAATTAAATAAATAAAACTTAAAACAAAATCTTCAAACTAAAAAGTAAATGAAACAATTTAGAAAGTATGTTAACTTCACGGGAATGATTTTTCAACATTGAATTTAGAAAAAAACAATTACATGCTAAAATTGAATCTCTCTTTTACCCAAAATTCCATGTTAAATGGAGCTTTGCAATAGGGTATAGACATCCATCAAACACATAGGATAAAGGAATTTTTGTAGATGTTTGACCTGCTATGGCTCTAGTAGACATGTATGCAAAATCCATCATGCAATTATTTATATAAACAAATCCATCCCACAATCATTCTATTTCTTGATTTTTTTTAGGATTAATACAATATTCTAAACAGTAGCACCATCAAGGACCATTAACATCAATTTTACTAAGTTTTGTTCCTGTTGGAAGAAATTTTGTACATCTTCATTCTTATTGGGTTTATAAATGGAGCCCTAAGATTTATTCTGTAATTGCTTAAGTGGATCAATTCATATGACGGTTGCTGATAAACCATACATAAAAACATCAACAGATCTACCATACATTTGGCATTGTCAAAGACAGTTGCTGATAAACCCATATACTTTGTTCATAAAAACTTATTATTGTTCATAAATAAATCAGGTGTATGCATAAATGTGTTTTGAAAACTGCCAGGCAACCATTCAGATAGAAAATTTCCCCAACCTGCATACTAACGCAATCATGGTTAATGTTTCCCTGCATCCAGCAATAAGATTGAAAGTAAAAATCAATAAAATCTGAGGTAAGTAGTTGATTTAACACTACTTTATCCACCAGTGTGCAGCAATAAAACAGATAAATAACAAGTTATTGCTGAATGCAAAATAATATGGTAAGATATATATGTTGAATGCAATTTAAAACAGTTTTAAATACATATGCATATCAAATGCATGGATGGTATTAAGATTCAGTGTAAAACTCTGCGTAAGCATTTGTGATAGTATTCTGCTCTGTAATGCAGAACCCTCCACAAATTCAAACATGCATAAATGTATATATATTTACACAGAAGTCATCTTTCTCAGGTATCCATTTCCTTCTGAATGCAATTTAAACCATTCAATAAATGACTTATAATTGCATTTAGATTTCGCAAATGCTTGCAATTCAAATTCCCATTTGGCTCTTCCACTACCATCAGTTACATTGCCACGCCTTACTGTCCATTTACTCTTCCTTAGCCGTTAAAACTGCATGTAAATCTTAAGTTGTGCGTCTGACAACAGTGACACCTCTTTAACAGCTGGCAGAATACGAATCATTTCTTTTTTCTTAGACCGTTACATTCGCTAGCCTCCAATAGGGGCTGCTGCCATTGTAGGGTTATGCCTCTCGGCGTAATTAAATCATTAATTCCCCATTAATTAACCAACACCAACTCAAAGAGTGATCCAATCGCATTTTTTTATTGAAGGCATGATGATGACTGATTGTAAGAACCCTAAGTTCTCCCAACTGTAAACTCTGCTCTGCTGAATGATGACTTCTGAATTTGGTGTTTTGAGAGTTTTGGGTTTTATGATTTTTTTGTCATATATTTTTTTTTTTTGTATTTTCTCAAATAAAATGCCAGGCATAAAAGAAATTAAGTAAACAAGCAAGCTACTGAAAAAATAAATGACTGCTGCAAGTAAGATATTCTTTATTGTTTACTCCTTGAAAGCCTTTACAAACAAAGCATACCCGTAATGCTTGAAGAAAATTATATCAAAACCCTGAAATTGCTGGCAGCAAATGCTAAGTCTGATAAAAGGGGTCAAACTGCTGCAAACAGGAGTTTCTCCACCTTCAAAACTCAATGAAAAGCCTTCATGAATATAGCCACCCTTGAACATGAGAGAATAAGCCCAAAAGACAAGGCACCTAGGTCAAGAGGAAACACGCCTTAGCTGATAATGGTACGGCAGCCATGAGAGAGGACTGTATGGCCCTTGGAAAAGCGTGCCAATGATTGATAAAGACAGCCTCAATGATGTTTGATCTTCCCACAAAGAAATCTGCTTGAAAACCCTTATAATATTTCTCCAATCTGCACAATATTGGTCTCTAGATGAAACCAACTCTGACTGGCTAAATTCAGCTGATGTTGTACAACCTTAGAAAGCACGAACATTGAAGAATGAACGTTCTCCAATGCCTGATAGCTCTAGAAAATGCAGAAACCCTCGTTTCTCTTCTCCAAACGCCAAAGAAGTCATGAAAGACAAATATCAAATGCTCAATAGAATAGTTCAATTTCTTCCTTTGCTTCTTTATATATTTCTCAAAAGGGTCGATCCCTAATTTTGCCTTTTTGAACATTTAAAATAATATAAATTTGCACTTTAGTATCAATATATTAATATTTTGAAATTGGCGCCCAAGTATTTAATTAAAATGATCCCCTTTTAATGACTAATGACCCCTCAAGTCATAAAGTGCAAATATAACGTTATAATATAACTTTAAAATATTAATTATTATTAAAGTCACCTTTAATAATAATTAACGTTAACTTAGGCAAAATTCCTTATTTCATCGAATCAACTGAAAACTGGAATCGACACTGCCAAACTATCATATTCAGGTGCCTTGCTATAAAGAGGAACCTTGGCTGAATGACTTACTATAAATAGTATGAGAAATTGAGTCCCGAAACCTCTGCAAAGGCCAAACTTGAACCTCACTGATCTCTCGAGAAGAATAAAACCATCAGCTGACTAGGTATCTGCTTCAAAAGACCCTCTATCCAATCCCATTAGCCTACGAGGGTCCACTGATAGGCTAATCTCACTGACAACTGATGTCTAGTTAGAAGGGGACATTATAGTTTGCCCTCACTGAAATTGCTTGTCCCCAAGCAATCTCAACTCTTGATGCTGCAAAATATCTTCGTTCTCCCATGTAGCATCGTCTACTGACAAGTCCTTCCACTTAGTCAAATACTCCCTGATGACCCGTCTCCACAATTGTCTCTCTCTGACATCTAAGATGGCCTCAGGTACTAAAATCAACTTCCCCTCATCATCTAGGGGTCGTAAAGTTGTAGAAGGAACAATACGATGTCCTAACACCTTCTTGAGGCCCGACACATGAAATACATTGTGTATTATGCTATTTGCCAGTAAATCTAACTCATAAGCCATCTCGCCTACTTGCTTGATAATCCTGAAAGGACCATAGTATCGTGGCTTGAGTTTCTCTGCTCCACTCTTCTTGAGAGTGGATTGATGATAGGGCTGCAACATCAAATACACCATATCCCCTACCTCAAAAGTTCGCTCAACTCTTTTTTGATCGACATACTGCTTTTGCTGATTTTGTGCCTTCTAAATGTTCTCCCGAAGAGCTCTCATGATATCTTGGTTTTCTTGCAAAAGATCCCTAGCACTAGGCACTCTACTGTCACTCAAGAATAAGTCAAGAAAGTTGGGCGCCTCATATCCATATAATGCCATAAATGGTGTCATCTAAAGTGACAAATGGTGAGTGGTGTTATAACAGTACTCGTAGAGATGAATCCACTTCACCCAAGGTTTTTGGTGCCCCACTATATAGTTCCTAAGATATCGCTCCACCCATTTATTAACTATCTTTGTCTGGCCATCTGTCTGCGGGTGGTAGCTAGTGCTTGGAGTAAGCTTGGTCCCAGAAAGTCTGAAAAGCTCCTGCCAGAAGCGACTCAAGAACCAATTATCCTTTTGCTGACAATAGTTCAAGGTAACCCATGCAATTTGAATATCTCACAGAAAAATAATTCTGCTACCTGTGTAGTTGAATATGTAGCTGCTATCAGCAAAAAGTGAGCATACTTCGTGAGTCGATCAACAACTACATAAATGCAGTCTCCACCTTGGGCTTTCAGTAAGCTTGTAATAAAATCCATAGACAAGCATTCCCGCTTCCTATCAGGAATTGGAAGTGGCTGAATCAACCCTGTAGGGTAGGTATGCTCCTATTTATTCTGCTGACAAACATGGCACTCTCTGACATTTCGAAGGACATCTAACTTGAGACCCTTCCAAGTGAAACGCTTCTATATTTGTCTGTAAGTTTTGAAATACCCAGGATGTCTTGCCATAGGCACATCATGAAAGGCTCTCAACACTTTGCTCTTCATCTCTGATCCTGGGGTCAAGAAAATTCTCCCTTTGTAAATGATAAGCTCATTTACAATTGAGTATCTGCTGTCCTGTACTGAACCTTCAACAATGCCAGAAGCCCAAGAGTCTTTGGCATACTCTGTTGAAATCAGATGCCTCGAATCCTCATAAATTTCAACCATGGAGCTCAAATGTGGTGGGCAAGACAAAGCATCAACAACAACATTCTGAGTTCCTTTGACATAGACAATGTCAAAGTCATATGATTGCAACTTACCCACTTCTGTTGACGATCATTGAGGTCTCGTTGCCCCAGGAAATGTCTCAGCTTATTATGATATGTCTTAACACAAAATTTGCTGCCCACAAGCTATTGCCTAAATTTAACCAACACGTGCATGATGGCTAACATTTCTTTGTCAGCTCCTCTTTGGGGTCCTTAGCTTCCTGTGCTTGAAAGCTATCGGGTGCTTGTACTCCATAAGGACTGTGCCAATTCCCTCACTCGAGGCATCACACTGAAGCTCGAAGTGTCTAGTAAAATCCGGTAATGCGAGGACTTGACAAGTAGTCATCAACTGCTTAAACTTCTCAAAACACTCCTGTGCCTCAGGAGTCCAAACAAATGCACCTTTCTTTGTCAGATCTGTAAATGGTGTTGCATGTCGCGAATACCCACTAACAAAAGGACGGTAGAAGCCACATAAACCCAAAAACCCTCCGAGTTGAGTAAGACTCTCAGGAGTAGGCCACTCAATAATAGTTCTAACCTTGTCAGGATCCATGCAAACCCCCTCTGCACTGATGATATGGCCTAAATACAGCAATTGTCATACCCTATCACATTTAGACTTGGCATACAAGGACTCCCTATCAAGAATACCCAACACTGTATCCAAATGGGCAATATGCTCCTCCCAAGTTTTGCTGTAAACCAAATGTCATCGAAGAAGACATGTACAAACCTCCTCAACTGTGACTGGAAGACCTTGTTCATGGTGGACTGAAACGTAGCAGGGGCATTGGTTAGCCCAAATGGCATAACCACAAACTCAAAGTGTCTACAATGACATCTGAATGTTGTCTTCTCGATGTCCTGCTCTCTAACCTTGATCTGGTGGTAACCTGATTTCAAATCTATTTTTCGAGAAGTAGCAAGCATCGTGAAGCTCATCAATCAACTCGTTAATACGAGGAATAGGGTACTTGTTCTTAATCGTCCTCTTATTCAGAACCCTGTAATCAATGCACATCCGAAGGGTACCATCGTTTTTCTTCACCAAAACTACTGATGAAACAAAAGGAGATTTGCTAGGTCTAATGTGCCCCATAGCAAGCAGCTTTTTTATTGTCTTTTCAATTTCGTCTTTCAGCCGCTTAGGGTGCCTGTAAGGAGTGATTATCATGGGTTTAGCACCCTCTTCCAGCTCTATGATGTGCTCAATCCCTTTGTCTGGAGGTCTTCTGGGTGGAATGTCACTAAACACCTTAGTGTGCTTAATTTTCAACTCCTGTATATTTGGATGATAAACTGGTTTTTGCTGCTCCTCCTATGATGGCATCAACATACACTTAGTTGGCCATTGTCAATTGTAAAGGTTTTTGCACCTCAAACATCCTCTCTAACAAAATAAAATAATTGACATACCTAGTCTCCACATGTTTGGGAAATTCATTCTTCAACAAAGTCCTAAAAAGAGCAAGTGAGGTGTAGTGGTTGCAAATGACCATTTGAATATCTCTACCTTCTATCACCACTTGCTTCACCCAATTTATTTTCTCTATGTGTTTCAATATATTGTTCAATGCATGAACACAACATGGGGTCCAAAAGATGTGCTTGTAAGCACCCTCCAGGATCATGCTAGTTAATTTGCACACGTGTCGAATTTGTGATCATTTTACAACATTTGAAACACCTTGCTTCCACTTCTAGATGCAATCTATAAACTTCTACCTTCCCATGCTCCTTTATATCTTGAAACACCTTAACCCGATGTCTTGTATGGTCCAAGATATGAGAATAATACTTTATTGTAGCACCCTCTAAAATTTATCTTGGAAATATGAGACAACCACATTCTACTACGCCTCAATTTTTTTTTGTTATTGTCTAGGCTATCACAAATTGGAAAAGTTTTTTGGAATTAAAAAGACGCTTTGCATAAGTGTTTAAGATAACAAAAGGGTACTCAAATGGGTTTTGTGGTTGTTTTCGTTCACCCACACCATTCCCACATCTTGATGAACCCCTAGTTGAGGTTGAAACTCTTAACATTTTTTTCTTCCATTTCATGTTCACTACTGTTATTGCTGCTGCCCATGCTGTTATGTGAAAAAATAATGCAAGTACAAATTGAAAGTAGATAAAAAGAAATAAAATCAGTCAATTTTTTCTTAAAAGTTTGGAAAAATATTGAAAAAAATTTAAAGAATCTCTTACCTTTTTTGCTTGTTTTGCTATATTGTTCTTCACTGTTCACTAATGCTGCATTGGTTTTGGTTTCTCCAGCTCCACCTTCAAAGCTTGCTCAAAATGGTTGTTCTCTAGCTTAGTTGCAATTTCATCTCCTATGAAAAAATGAATGAGAATGAAAGAGGGAGGCTTCTTTTACTCATTTATGGCTAAGTGTTGCGTGGATGCACACAAAAAAAATATAAAAAAAATATTTGATTGATTTTGGGCTTTAAAAAACGCAATCGAAGTGTTTTTTTGCAAGGACAACCAGTTGTCCTTGGCATGGTTGGGGATATTATTGACATTCCTAGCCATCTTGGGAATTTTTTTCCAATGACAAGGAGATGGTTTTGAGTCATCACTATGTCTTTGAGTTTTTGAGGTGTCTCTAAGATGTTTAGGGTGATCTTTTATGAGGATGATAAGGGGGACATTTTTGAGCCATCCTCATGTCCCCAGAAATCCCTAGTATCAGTGCGGGGCAAAGAATCCAAGTGAGGCATATCAAGGGAACATAGAATATCATATATTTAATATAATATATTATATAATATAAATATGTAATTTTATAATATTATACATTTATATTAATAAAATAAATTATTAATATATGAACATTAATAACTAAGTTGCTTGTGAAAGAGAATGAGCCCGGTGAGATGCTAGAATTCTGTAGTTTTTACCAAATTCCTTCCATATTGTCTGTTTCGCTAGTGGCTCTGATCTTACTTTATTAACACAACACTCAAGAGTATTCTATCACTCATAATGTTGCTCCATGAAGTCTGGTCACACACTAGATTCAATAAGACATAGATTGGTTAGCCTCTTAATGAAGTGAGAACTTGTTCCAAGCAATGGTGGCTAATCATGAGAAAGAAGTGGATAAGTGGTGGGATTGGACAAACAATTGACTGGTATTCATGTGAAGAAGTAGCCTCGAAATTGTCAGTCCTTCCTCAAAGTTTGTTTCATACAATACATAAATGTTTGACTATTTTTCTAGTGACACGGGAATGGTATATATACTTTCCCCATGGACAAAACAAAGTACATTTTGCCAACAACATATGAACCCCAATAAAAACATGGTCCCTAAATAAAAGTATTGTTGGGGACATAGAAATGTGTCACTGCTCACATGTATGTCAGACTCTGGGCGAACCCATAGCTGTCCCAGCCTTGTATTTAGACCTAGTGAATATAGGGGGCAATGAACCTTGTAAATTAGGGTTAGACATACTAATGTTAATTGGTCCAAAGTATGTTAAAATTCTTAATCATCACCATCATCTATCTTGGGTCTCAGAGAAAGAGGGCATACGTGCACTCATCTCCATCATAGATACTTGTTAGAATCACAACTTATTATGTTGTTCAGTCTTTCTTGTTGGTACCATGAAATATCTGAGAAGTACTATGCAGATTCCTATTTTCTTTTTCTACATTTTCTTATTTAGGTTAGTTTGCTCCAATTATGTAGTTTTATTTAATCAAATTCATACCTGGGACTCTGATAAGATCCAAACTTATAATAATAGAAATAATATATTGCAGAAGATAGATCTCGCACAACACAAGAGATGTTTGTGGGCCAATATGCCCTAATATCCAAAATATGTTGAAATAGAGTAAACCCTTGAGGTAGGGTAACAACATACAATACTCCTTATGGAAGAAGCCACTCCAGACTATATCTCCAAGAGATCCCAAATACAATATCATACTTCACACATATCTTACAATGTTAATCACCTCCTTTAAATATACCTCCTAATAATACAATGGAAGGGTAATCCTAATGAAGGTTTATTCAACTCCTGATGTAATTAATCACACAAGCTATTCACCTGACTCAATATAACTAACTTAAGGGATGTTGTAAGGATCATGGCCCAATTCAATCTCACATAAGTGATCAATAACAAAATATCTTATAAGCATGGAATATAAATGAAAAAACTTCATTAAGTAAATAAATGTAATAACACATCCTCATAGGTGTAGTGCATAATCCAAGCAAAATCACATAATATCTGATATACAAAAGTACAATTCAGGCTCTCATGCTATGAAATCAACTAAAAATACAATTGGAAGTCCAAATACAAATAATGATACAAGTATACTAAGTTACCAGTACACCCAAAAATGACCTTGAATACGGGTACGAAACGGTACTGGTATGAGATACGGTACAAAAACAGTTCAAAAATGTCCAGGATACGATTTTCTGCCTATGGAAATGACCAGGAAATGAAAGTGTGATTGTGAGTACAAACATTCATTTTCGGTTCCAACTTGGACTGAATCTGTGACTTCAAATGCCTAGGCCGCATGTTTTTCAACGAATTTTGGATTGTTTTATTACTTTTTTGATTTTTTGTTGACTTCTAAACAATTAAATATTTCCTCTAACCCTAATCTTTCCCTCCAAACACATCAAATAGGTAAAAACATACTCATTTAACAATTTGTGAATGAAAAACAAGTTTTTTTGCCTCCATTGCTGATCTTTCTCTCTTGCTTGCACAAGCTTGAATAGACTTGAAGGCTAATCGTTGATTGTTTGAAGTTGGTTGTTGTGCTATTCCTAAGCATTTGCAAGTGTCCGTTCATTGCCAAGAAGATCATAGAGCAAGATTTGTTCAAAATAGTTAGATTTTTTTGAAGTTTTTCTATTTTTTTTTTACATTTTTTTTAATAACAAATGAACTATTTTGTTTTGTTTTCATTCTTCTAAGTGTCTATAACACGTTCAATTTTTTCAATTTTTTGAAATTAATTAAGTCTTTTAGTTTCAATACCAAAATTTCAATGTGTTGTAACAATGGCAACCGGTTCTAATTGCTCAAGCTCACACCAATCTTGTTTCAAAATAAACCAAACCTCTCCCCTTTGGAAATATGGAGAAATGGTTCAACAAGCTCTAGGTGGTGGAGTATATGTTTAGATTTGTAGTCATTGCCGTGTTCAATATACGAGCTCATACGAGTGACAGGGCACTTGTGTAGGATCCCTGAGCTAGGCATCAAAGCTTGTCGAGGTGAAAATGACCAAGGCATTCCGAATCATATAGTGTTGGGATATATTGCAGGGCAAGAAAAAGTAGACTACAAGCCAACCAATCTTAAAACATGCCATCCTTTGAAGAAAGGATCTTGATTGACGAAACTCCCTACATCGCCTTTTCATTTTCCACATACAGATAGCCATCCATTTATGTCCATCCCTCAAGAGCAAACCTTTCCCTCTTCAAATAAAAGATCTAAGGGACTGATAGAAACTTCATTTCAAAATGAGGCAAGAGAGATTGCTAATCAAGACATAGCAAGATATGTCTATGCCAATGGATTGGCATTCAAAGTTGTTTGTTCACCATATCAGCAAAAAATGGTGAAATCTATTAATGAGGCTCCAAAGGGATATAAGGGCCTAGGTTTTGAGAAAGTGTGTAGCACCTTATTGGAGAAACAGGTGAAACATGTAGCAGACTCTTTGAAGCCCATAAGGGATTCGTGGATCGAAACATGGGTGACCATCGTTTTTGATGGATGGAAAGATGCAAAAAATTGCCCATTGATCAATGTTATTGCCATGTCCCCTAAATGGGCAATGTTTTTGAGAGCAATGGATTGTGAAGGACAGGTGAAGGATGGTCCATTTATTGCTAACATCCTTTGTTAAGCTATTGAAGAAGTGGGCCATCAAAATGTTGTGCAAGTTGTAACTAACAATGCAAAAAATTGTAGGGCTGCTGGGTTATTGATTGAGAAGTATTCACACATTTTTTGGACAACTTGTGTTGTCCACTCCTTCAATCTAATGCTACAAAAAATTGGAACCAAAATTGAGTGGATCAAACAAGTGTATGTTGAGGTTGAAGACATCCAAATGTTTGTCACCAACCACCATATGACACAAGGCATATTTAGACAATTCTCAAAATTGGAGTTGTTGAAGGTAAGTTAAATCTCAATATTTTTAATTTTCTTTTAATTATAAATTTTATTTTTGTAAATTTAAATTATATTTTAATTTTAATTTTGATTTTCAAACAGGTTGCTAAGACTCGTTTTTGCCTCCAACACAATTGTGTTGAGACGACTTATGAAGGTTCGTGAGGCACTCTGTAATATGGTCATCAGCCCTAATTGGTGCGTATGGAGGCAATCTAGCACTGAAAGGGAAAATATGGTTAAGCAAAGGATCTTAGATGATAGTTGGTGGGATCGTGTTGAGTATCTTGTTTGTTTCACTGAGCCCATATTGAGCATGATCCATTACGCTGACATGGATACACCTTGTTTGGGTGAAGTATATGATGGTATCGACTCAATGATTAAGAAGATGAAAACTATCATCAATGTAAAAGAGTGAGATCCTGAAGAAAAGTTCTTCAAAGAGCTACATGAAATCATTATAGATAGACATAACAAAATGACCACTCTGTTGCATCTTCTCACTTTTGCATTGAGTCCCAAATATTATAGTACTAAGATACTCAATGCTTCATCAAGAGTTGCTCCATATAGAGATGCTAAAGGTAGCACTTCGTA
>VDFB02103871.1:0-29928 GCA_007258455.2 Sequoia sempervirens | reverse complement strand
AATGCAGATCAAGAAACATAAACTCTCAATCTAAAGTGTGAACCAATGTGAATCTGATATGTGTCAAGCAAGACAATAATGTGGCCAAAAGAAACTAAGAAACTAGATAACCCATGTGAGTTTCCATCAAAACAAGATGAAGATGGAGATCAAAGTGCATGCACACTCTAATCAGATTATTATGCAAGAAACCCCCCTGATGGAACTTTATATCAGTTCATTTATTACAATAACCCAACAATTGTAAAAGGAGAGAATGAAAACATTCATAAATAGAAAATAAAAATAGACCTCATATCTATGTAGAGGACTGAACCAGCTTTCCAACTCCGCAATAATGGCGAAAAAAGGATCACCGAGTCAAAAGATATGCCCTCTGAAGTGAATAAAACTTCATCTGAGTTCAAGGACTTGCAAAATAAATCTAGAGAAAATATGGTAAAAAAACCTACACCACTAGATTGGCGTCAGAATCATCTTTCCAATGGTATCTTGTTTGTGAAAAATGGACATTGTATGCAAAAATTACACCCGATTTAGTGAAAGTTGCTCCAAAATGGCCAATAAGGCCTGCAGGGCCCCCAAGGGGCTAAAAAAAATTCGGCCCCTGGTCCTGTGCGTGACCAGGGGTTGGAGGGCAAGTGCTAGGGGTGCAGCCCTTGGTCCTCAATAGGACCTCGGTTGGGGCTAGGCGGCCAGGTGGGGGTTGGGCGCATAGCGCCCAGTCCCCCATACGACCGCAGCCTCTACAGATAGGGCCCATGGGGGCTAAACTATGGTCGGCGGCGGTGGAGGTTTGGCGGCCGCCCGGTGGCCCCTGGGTGGTGGGATTGCTTTGCACTGGGCGCACCGGAACAAAGTTCAAAAAATTCCCTTTTTTAAAAAAAATCATTTTTCGTGCCTCTGGAAGCGAGCTGGGGAGGCTGTACGGCCTCCTTGGCAAAATTTTTTTGCCTCAAAATCAACTTTCTCCAAAATCGATGAAACGAAGGGCATTCTTAGGGTTTTTGGCTACCGCGAACGCAATGATGACCTCTGTTTGTGCCAAAAGTGCCCCGAAAAATCAGCTACCCCCAGAGCTTGCAAAAAATCTCCCAACTTGAAACCCTCATGGATCTGGCAAACGATGGCCAAAATCTACAAAACAAAAGTCAATCCTGACTTTTTCCGGTGCTCTGAATCCAATGGTGAATCCCGATCTGATGCAAGACGTTGCATGAATAAACTCAAGGCATGATACCCTCAAGGAATCCCGAATGAACTCTACAATGATTTTCTCAAAAATCTGAGAAGGGCTTGCAAATCAAGGCTCTGATACCATGTTAAAAACCAAGATCTGAAATGCAAACTAGAAAATAACCTTCCACAAAGAGAAAAACAAAAAAAGTAGAGAGATTGCATGAAGATGCGCAAATATTATTATTTAGGAATTCATAATTACATGAGATGATTTACTTTATAAAAACAAGTATGCATAACCCTAATCTTATCTTGAGCAACAAGATAGCTCACCAAGATAAGGATGAGAATAATTAACCTAGGAATTAAAATATTACCTGAGTAAAGTTATGCAAATGTAATTAAATATTAATTACACCAACAGCTACTTCGGCTGCATCTTTAGACGATGCTCTGGAAATTTTTGGTCATTACTCTAGCTACATCTTTCGACGATGCTCCAAAATCCTCAATCTTGTTGTTGTGTTCTGATGACATCCCTCCATGATGCTCCAGAAATTTTTTCTCCTTCCACTCCAGCTGCATTTTTCAGCAATGCCCCGGATTTTTGTAAATTCTTTCTTTTTTTTCAATATTGTGATTTTTCCTAAGTTTTGCACATGCCCATCATTTAATTTTATGTCGCCTCGAGATCAACTCCCTAATTGTCATTTCGCCATATCATATAAAATCTTTCTGTAATAAATGAAATTATTATGACACCCCCTTTTTGTCATAATAATTTTTGCCACCATTTAAACCATCCCATCCATGTCATTATTATCCACCGTCACCCTCGCCAAAACATGTAACTATCTGATTATGTCAACAAAGGTAAGTGATGTTTGATTTAATGACAAGACGTAAGGTGTGTATGAATTTATTTATTTAAAGTTAGTAATTATTTTGAATAAAGATTAATTAATTGGCATAAACCACTCCCTCTCTCAATTTTGAAACTTGTGCCATCGCACGATTGCTAAAAGTACGGTAATGGTTGCATAATTTCCCATGAAAAATTATCATGATTACTCAGTAAGGACTCAAGTAAGGTGATTAATTACTCTTCCATTGGTTATATTGAAATTGTGTCCCTTTTCATCTACAATTTAGTTAATTGAAGCAAGGAAAATATTACAAAGTTCCACAGAATTTGGCAAAGCGACAAGGGAAGAAAAAATGGGAGGAGCCAAGAAAAAGTCTGAACCAACCTCAGCAGCTCAATTGTTGGCATTGAGTAATATTGCGGGTTTATTTAAAAAAGTCGGGTGGTTGGAATTCATTTAAAATTTTGAGGGATATACAGAGCAGCTAGTAAAAGAATTCATAGAGAACTTTGCAAACAAATAGACTGTGGTGTGTGGAAAGCGTTTCCGGGTAAGTCCGAAAATTATTTCTCGTCTTTCTAGTCTTGAAAATAGATGAATTGATTTGAATGAAACCACCAATGTTACCTATCAAAAACTGGTAGAATTGTTTCATAGGGAGGGGGAGCCTCAACCTATAATTTCCATAAGTACCAGGGGACAGAACAATGGTTTCCATGGAATGTCTATTCCAGAACCCTGGAGAACTACCGTAGCTTGGATAATAAAATATTTCACCTGTGAAGGACAAATAACTACGGTAGTGGGACCCCCTTTTTGTCTACTAATTCATTTGCACCATGGCATCAAGAACCCTTCTCAGAGGGTTAATTTACCAGCCTTTTGTTGGAAATAGGATAACATTTAATTGCAATCCTAAACATGATTTATTTCATGTATCTCTTAAGTCCTTGGAAAGTGTTTCCCAAACACTAGGATTAGAGAGAGATTAATTTTGGATGAAATAATCATGTTAATTAACATTTGTAATTAATTCTAAATGTTAAGAGCATGTGATGGCATCCATTATGAGTTCCTAAATAATAGGGGCACATGGGGTTCCCACATGGCAGGTGACACTCACCTTGAGTTCAGTTAACTATTCAGAGTAAGAGATAACACTTTTGAATGCATGTAAAGATCCTAGGAGTTAGGGTTTGATGTTTGCATGCATGAAGTTTAGTTCAGTTCAATTGAGATTAGATCAGTTCAGTCTTGTTCAGTTCAGTTTAGTTCAGTTCTTAATCAGTTTAGTTCAGTTCAATTCAATTTAGTTTAGTTCAGTTCAGTTCAATTCAGTTATCTTCAGTTAGTTTTAGTTGAATGCTAGTTGACTTCATTTAACTTGGAATGCATGACTAATGACTTGAGTTGCATGACAGATAATAGAGACTACCTTCAGTTAATAGGGGATGACCATTCTTGCATGAATGGTGTTGAGAAATGTTTTAGTTAACAGGAAATGACTTGGACCCAACTTGGGCACCCAAGTTGGCTTCTTGGAATTAACTCCTTTCCATGCTAAGATATTTTAGAAGGAAGAGTTAAGTGGGCCCATTCTTGGGTGCCAAATTTGAGGAAAAGCTTTGGAATTATCAACAAATTAAAGGTTGAGTTGTGACTTCAGTTTGGGGCGCCCAAATGGATGAAGCACATGTTTTAGCATTGTTCTTCATGGCATAACTCTACTTGCAAGATATAGGCGTACCTTTTAGGGATAGGGCTTAAGCATTGTAATTGTAACTCATGTTGGAGTTTACAAGGTTGTTTATTTCGTATTTATCTCAAGCAAGTTGAAGAGAGTTATTATCAATTTTATTGCATGTTGTGAAGAAGATTTGGTGAAGGCAAAAGAAGCATTCTCAAGCAAGAATTGGAGCTATTGTAATCTACTTCAGAGATTGAATAATAGATTAATTCTTGGTGGATTTTTTTTTTCTGAAAGGGTTTCTCCACAGTATATGATTGTGTAATATTTCTAATATCCTATCTAATTCTTCTACAAATTTTATCTTCATTCTACAAATGATAAAATAAACCAATCAGATTAATCATCCACAAAGAATCTATAACAAGGAATACATATTTAGATCATCAAGTATAATAGTTTTACAAAGTATTAAGCTACATAAACACCTCAATTTTCAACACATTTTTGTGTCATTCAGTTATCTCCATGATGGAAAAATATAAAGTTGGGACAAGGCCCCTCAAACATCACGACCTTATATAGTTGATATGCAAGTATCATTTTCACAAAAAGCTAGAAAAGAAGTGGCAAAAGTTTCTACGAAATTTTGAAAAAGTAGAGTCTGAAAGACCACTTGAGGAGGGTGAGTCCTCTAAACAAAAAGAACAATATTTAGAAGAACCCTCCTCTAAGGTCTTAGGTGCTCCTAAATCCCAACAGACCTCAACGGCTCCTAGCGGCGATGTGCCAGAAACTTTTCCGAATGTGTTAGAAACCCCAAGACAGTCAGGGGATGTGGAAATTGTGCACTCTAGAGAAGAAGAAGAGCCTCCTCGCAAGAGGAAGAAGTGGACTAAACTCAATTTTCAAACAACCCCTCCTCTATGGAGAAGTAAGAGGTTGTCTATAAATTCTAGTGAAACTGGAACTTATGACATAGGAAGTACTTCCAAAAAGAAAAAGGTCAGGACTGGAACAAGGGTAGTGGAAACTGAAAGTTAGCCTGGTAGTGAGGAAATAAAAGAAATAGAAAAGTAGGTTGATCAATCCCCTAAGGATGAGGAAAAGAGAACGTCATCTCCAAAGGAGCAAGAAGAGGAAAGAGTACAGTCACCACTTTTTGTGGAGATTGAAGATGAACCTATAGGGGGACTCTCCCCTTTTCTTGATAGAATTGAAAATGTACCTGATACCAAGGAAAATGCACCTCATACTAACATGGAAATTCCCAATCCATCTTTCTCTGTGGACACAGGGGATGCAGAATCTGGTCAGAAAGAGGGGGAATTAGAGAAATTGAAAACAAAAATTGCTTAATTGAAATCCAGGCTACAAAGTAATGAAGAACAGATCACCCAACGACAAGAAGAAATTGAGGCACATGCTGCAATTGTAAATAAAAGGGATCAAGAGATTGCAAACTTCACAATGGAGATGGAAAAAAAAGATAGGCGCATTGAGTAGTTGCAATACCAAATCCAATAATGGAATCAACAAAGCAAGTAGCATAGGGTTGATTTGTCTAAAAAATATAAGCATATCCAAGGTTTGAAAAATAATTTTATGCAATTGTTTAATGCTTTTGAAGAAGAAAGAAATAGGCAGGAAATTGAACTTAATGCTTTTATGAGGAGTTAGAGCAGGATTTGCAGGAAAGTGACACTAAGCCAATAATGGAATCCAAGGGGACACAAACTGAACCAACTGTTTTAGAGCGGTTTCAAGTACGTATCCCTCCATTATTGATGAAATAGATGGAGAGATGCTACTTCTTAAGGGATGTAGAATTTGAAAATAATATGCTGAAAAAGGAGTTAGTACTATTAAAATAATCATTTCACAAAGCATATAAAGGTAAACAAGATGCTTGTGAAATCGGAGAGTTATTGTTGGCTTGTAGAAGACCATCTAGGTTGTACTCTATGTTCCTCAATGAACAACTCCTAAGATGGAAGTTACTTAGGATTCGCCATAATCAGCCACATGACCCCAATGATAAAGAATTTGTTAAGACATTTGTTTAGTCAACTCCTGAACAACAAGATTTATTATGTGAATTCTTTGTCCATAATTTTCTCTTGGAAGAATATACAAATTTCTTTGTTAATTTCTATGTGGTAGAAGTTCAATTGAGATCATTCCTGTCCACAATGAGTAATCAGCTTCACTGGCGGGATTGGTCAATGGAGTATGCAAATGCAGAGAAAATTGTTAGATTGCAAATGAGATACCCCCATAGGAAGCCTTTCTATTTCAAGGCACAGTTTTTGGGTGTTAAATTGAGAGAGAATGTACAAAGCAAGTATAATAATAACCTTTAGTTGTGCCATAATCACTTTCAAGGTCAAAGCCAAATTTGATAGGGAAAGCCTGGCATGCATGTGAAGAAATATATACTGCTCTTCCTATGTATCTCAGGAAAAGAGAGGTGATCTCACCTCTTAATATTAAATGGTCCTACAGAAGGGTAGTAGCCTTGGCCGATATCCTTGAGCAGTTAAAAGTTAACTGGATTGGCATGAGGTATAGACCACCTCTACTTCTTTCACCACCCCTTGCAACATACATCAATACAGATCAGAGTGATGACAATTTTGCAAGATGGGTACAAAGGGTCACCTTTCATCAGGGATTTCTAAAGGAACCAAAGGAACTGTATACAAAGGCAGATGAATTGTATGATCTCAGTGCCAAGTATGAGGAGATGAATAAGAACTGGGGAAATGAAGGGCATGGAACACACCAAAGAGTAGGAGGACCTTCTCGGGCTTTAGGAAGGGGAAGAAATGATGAGGTAAAAATAACCTCATCAATATAATGGACTGAATACCTAACCTTAGCCAACCTTACCCTACCAATTAATTGTCTTTAGGATAAGTAATTGCTTTCTTTTTGTGAATAAGCCTACAATCTTTATTTCTTGAGTTAATCAAAATAAGCTAATTTGTGTTGACTTAATGGTTTAGTTTTTGAGCATTCCCCAGGTCAACTTCCACAATCGGTTACCATCTCAGTCAAAAAGGTTTGACACAGACTTCAACACCATTGAAGACAAGTGAATGGGCATTGTAACTTCAAGAGCATACATGATGGACCGAGTTTTTATAGTTTATGTTATTTTTAGTTCTAAAGACTTTATGACTCGTGTTGAGCCTCTTTAATATTTTATTTCATGGGATTTAAAGTCTGTTAGTTGTTGACAATCAGTTGGAGAATTTACCAACTGAAAAGTAGGGTTTTGTTAGCTGCTCTCATATAAATATGTAACTGTTGAAAATGATAAAATACAAAAGAATATCGTTATGCTACCACTATGCTTTCTAAGTTACACTTTTCATATGAATAAAATGAGTTTTTCTTGCCACTTTTGAAATTACTGAATAATGTGAATGGAGTTCTTTGAATGAAGTAATTCAAAGTTACCCGTGTATGTGATCTGAGCTAAGCGTTGGAGCACCCGAGAGCTGGCCACTCGAGGGGTTGTAGATTAGATAGATAAGTATCTTACTTTTAATTTTGCACTTTCATTTAGTAGATAACAATTGGAATTGAAGTTTACTTTCATGTGTGTAATTCTATTAAGACTAATCTTACAGGTTGTAGCTAAGTCTGTAGTCTTTGAGTTCAGTGTCTGAAGTTCCGGAGCACCTTCTTTCAGTTGTTTCAGATTGTTAAATTGTTTTCTACTAGTTGTTTAAATTGCTATCTTTTGATTAGATCAATGTTTCCTAGTTTCTTTACAAGCTTTACTTCTTCAGCAATTTATACATTTCTTAGTTTAGTAATTTTCATGCTTTCTAGTTTAGTTGTTATGCTTTTTAGATTCATAGTTTTCTTCTTTCTAGTTTAGTTATTTCAAGCTTTCTAGATAGATGATTTCCTGCTTTTTAAGTTTAGTGACTTCTTAGTTTAGAGTTTTATTTCAGCTGTTTGGTATTTAGGAAACCTGAGAGAGATAGTCAAGATGTCTTCTATTGCAAATAGCCTTTGGAAACTACTCGGTTGATACATTAATGTGTTTATCAACTAAAGCGTTAGGACCTAACGACAGCCTATCAGCGAGCTCACATTTCCCTTCATGTGCTTGAGAGTATCTTGTTGGGGAGAAAATATCCATTTTGTTTAGCATCGTTATTTGATTTACGTAGCATATTTTTCTTAGTATTGCTTGGTATTCTTCCTTTCAGTGCTTTCTTTATCATACTTTTCTCTATTGTGGCTATTCTGGTTGTTTGTGGAGGTGGGAACACCAAAATGGGGGTTTGACTGCGGCAAGCCCCGAAATAGCCCCAACATTTTCCCCCATTCTGTTGTGTGTAGGTTTCACATTTGTGTGGAGCTTGCGGGAGTCTAGACCGATCATAAGTTTTCTTTTCGTCACCTTTGTTCTCATCAACTTATATCTTTTAAGTTAAATTATTATTCTTGTCATTTTAGTATTTCAGCTCTTTCATTTTTTTTGTTATCGCATAAAACCCCATTTATCAAGTAGTTAGTGAAATTTGTATTAGTCTTGATTGTCCTTCATACTTTATGTTTGTACGGATGCCAGCGCCCGAATAGGACGCCAATACACTACACTGTCATCTATCTTCTATGTTGGACTCCTCTAGCCGAGAGCTTCCTAGGCTACAATCCAAACTCGAGAATTTGCTCACCTAGTTTCCTGAACTCTCAGGTTGACAGAAGGATAGTGACATATCAGTTGTCCTTCCTTTTCACCCTCTTGAAACAACAAACTTACCTTAAAAAATCCTTAGTGTGAGGTAGATTAGGGCAATTGATTATTCTAGACCCTCTCATGACCTAGGGTCCTGAGCAGTGGCTCCCCCTCCTCTACATTTTGGTGAACCCAACGTGAAGTTTGTAATATTCATTTCTTTGTGTTGTGGTTCTTTCTCTTGTGTCTACGTAAGATGTGGGCGTGTGTGTTGTGATGTTTTATGAGCTTCACAACTCAATCTATAACTTTTGGATACATTGTTAGGAGCGCACGACATCGACACTTAGGAATGGACTTTACGAGGGTCACTTCTCCTCTTGCCTCCCAGGAGATGGTATTGGCAGCAGAGACGAGTTTCTTTGATGAAACCACTCATGCCCCTTCTCCTCCTGTCTACCCTTCAACTGTGCCTCTGGACAAGAATGAAGTTGTCCCTATTCCTACAGAGCACCTCATGTCTCTAGATAGGAGGCTTTTGGATCTTACGAATCACTTAGGGAGAGATCAAAGCATGGCTAGTCCCGCTAGGGTTGTTAATGAGATCAAATATATGCTAGACAAGGATCGAACATGCATAGACTTTCTCTATGGCCTTACCGATTTAGTGGAAGCATACATCCCCTCTTACAACCCTAGATCAAGTATTACCCGAGGTCATGAGTACAACACATATGAAAGACAAATTAGTGTCTCAATGCCCATGACATCGGTATATATGGTTGAAATAGGCACTTTCGTCTCCATTCCTAATCTGCCTCCTACTGTCAAAGCAAGAAAAATACCCCTTAGACTCAATGTTCTTCCTCCTGGGGGAAGCTCTATTCTTGGCTGCGGGATTTACAGTGGAATGGGGGTTGGTGGTTCTGGTATGTTTGGTGGCCTAGATGGTGGCTTTGGCGGTGGTCACGATGGTGGCTCTGATGGTGGTCACAGCAGTGGCTACAGTGGTGGCCCTGGTAGTGACTCCGATGGTGGCTCTGGTGGTGGCCCTAGTGGTGGCTCCGGCAATGGCTCTGGTGATGGTCTTGGTGGTGGCTCTAGTGGCGGCTCTACTGGTCCTATGTCTTCATCTAACCTTGTTTTGAATGCCTTGCTGCAAAACATGGGTCAAATGCATAATCAACTCATAAGCCTGTCCCAAGCCTATGCCCAGGCTACCATTCAACCTTTCTTCTGACATAGTCCTTTGTCGGTGACGATCTTGAATACTCCCTTCCCTCAAGGGATGGAAATTCCTAAGTTTGAGAAGTACGGTGGTAAAGGAGACCCTCAAACACACGTGTCATCTTTCAACACGATGTGTACAGACTTCTTTCACCACTATGCTCTAATGGCCAAATTGTTTCCTTGATATCTCAAATGCATAGTGTTGGTGTTTAAATTCGCACTTCTGGAATGCGTATTTGAAACAGAAAACTATGCACAATAAAACTGCTCTTCAAATTAGGAGGGGAAGCTCCCTCTTGCTAATGGTGTTGAAAGAAAATAAACTAAAAACTAAGTTGCCTATCTTTTTGATCAACTAGAGCACAAGGTTTATTAAACACAAACGCCTCAGCTGAGATTTTATGTTTTAAGAACTTCAACTATGACTAACTTAAGCTAAAGACGTTTCTAACTTCTCAAGTAATATGCAGAGCAAGAGACACTAGAAATGAACAAGGTTGATTCTCTGACAAAGTGCTTCAATAAACTTGTTCCCAACAAACATCTACACACTTCAATGTAAGCTGAAATTAAGATCATAAAAGCATAACACAAATAACTGAAATCTGAGATGTTATATCAAGGCAAAGGAGGCTCATGATTTTATTTCTCAAACTTCTGGAACAAAATCTACTACTAAAATGCCAGAACAAGAGCTTGCAGCTGAAGAGGCTTGCAAAACTTGTTCTTACGCAATAGGAACAACAATTACAATAACTCCTTGTTGGCTAAAAGAGACTCAACAATTTGCTACCATAAAACAATTAAACAACACTTGAATAACAAATAGAAGGCACAATAGGCTCAATGTTTTGTTATCACTAGCATGGTTAAAGAAAACTAATGAGCAAAGGCTCTTATTTATAGGCAAGCAGAGGAGTAGGGAACCCTAAAATATCCTTGCTTTCACAATCTAGGGCTTGCTCAACAAGCAAGCTTTATTTCTAAATCTAAAAAGAAGATAACATCTAACACCTAAGAAAGCAGGAAAAGCGGGAAACGCCAACTATTACATTTATCTTCTTTCTCTTCTTCAAAGAATGGATAAGAATTGCTCCAAGAATAGAAAGAAAGCGAAAAGAAAGCTTCTAGAAGAAGGTTGCTTTAAATCTCAATGACATCCGCTAAAAAGTAGGAAACTGTGTCCCGGTTCGGTGGATCTATCCCATCAATAGAAAAGTTGCGCCTTTCTAAGATATCATCTCCATCTACAATTGATCTTAGGAAATCTTCGACCTCATTGGCTGTCTTCTAAAACTTTGTTGACATCATCGAAATATGACTCACCCTCCCGCCAACTGGATTGCTGCTATCACAGTTGCGAACAATACTCTAAAATTGAGCTTGCACTTCATCAAGCCCGACGTAGGAACCATCTTCAAGACTGTATCGAGAAGGAATCTCTGTGAAAAACTCACTGATGAAAAGAAGATCTTTGATCACCCTTTGTCTGTAGGCAATAAACTCTTCGAATATCCTCTCGCAAGTTTTAACTTTGAAAACATGATGCTCTCTCCAAGCAAGGATTTTCCTCTTGTGTTCTTTTGAAACTATTAAACCATAGGTTGTATCTAAATCAGCAATGATGATTTCATTCCTTGGTTTTACTTCAGCCACTGTTTGTTCAAATCCTTGGATACCTTGACGTAGCTCATGAGTGTTTTCTCTCAACTGAAACATATGTGCCAAGATCTCCTTTCCTCTGACAATGAAACTCTCGATCCACTCTTGAGTTTCTTTCCCACAAATGACCAGCTGCCTCAACTGATGATGATCAGCTGGTGTATCTAAAACCTGGGGCAGCAATTGAGTAGCTTGTGAAGAACCATGGACAAGGTTAGAAATATAAAGCCTAAGTTGTTGTATTTCAGCCTTGAGGGCTGCTTTGTCTTCCCCATCCTTGAGCACTCTTTCTTGAAGGTTCTCAGACACAACTCTAAACAAACTAACATCCATATGTCTGGTATTTCTACCAAGATTAGCCTTGACCATCACGAAGTCATCCATATTCACCTCATCCCTATTCTTATCTATGGGAGGTACGGTAGTCTCCACAACCATCTCACCACCAGGATTCCTATCAAAGTGAACTTGCTTCTTTGCTTTCTTCTTAGGAGGTTCTTGATAGATGTTGTCAAGATCATCAAAATTTACCTGATGTGAAGGTCTTCTTCTCACCCTTCCCAAGGAGTTCTCAAGCCAAGACACGGTAGTATCTTTACTAACTTCCTTAGGAGGTACAATTGCAATTTCTTCATCATCTTCAATATCTAGGTCGATGTGAATCGGTGAAGGCTCTACCAAAGGAATAGAAACATGTGTTAAAGGCGGCTCCTCTGCTTCTTTCTGGGGTATAGGCTCGTCAGGAGAAACTTTTGTTACAAATATAGGTTGCTCTTGTATGACTATGTGTGAGAAGTATAACCTTCTTCTTACATTTTTATTTGATCTACCACCCTTGACGCCTTCTTGAGATTGACTTATGCCCTTCCCTTTTGATTGTGCTCTGGAAGAAGAGGGAAGTGTCCTTGGTGGCTCTGCTACTAGAATGGAGTTTTTTTCTCTTAAGGATTAGGAAAACCTTGCTATGTTCAAGGACTTGTCTTGTCCTGTCTTCAACTGAGAGGGACTCTTTATTAGCCCAATTAACTTGAGGAAGGGGCTGATCTTCAATTCGCTTATGAGCATACATAGGGAGAAGCACATCCTCATCATCATCTGATAACCCTTCTATGTCTTCTGATAAGCAGTATTTTATCTCGTGAAGAGTGAGCTTGATGTAACTACGCCTCCACACCTCGAACTCATCTATACAATTAGCCCAAAAATGTTCAAGGGCGGATATATGAGCATAGTTTTTCTCAAGTTGGCTAGCGTAGACACCATGAGGATCAAATGATTGTCTCTCGCTATAAGACTTGAGGCCGAGTTTGTCTAACTCATCTCCCATTGTCTTAGCATTTGTTGTTGTCCTGCATGTATAGATTCCCAGTCCCAATGGAAAATTGAGGGCGGGTTTCTTTCTATTCCTCAAAAATGTATGGACATCGTGTGCCTGCCTTAAGAACTCCATGAAGACAACCTTGTTTGACGGGTACCTTGGTAGCATGAGTGGGGCACCTGAATAGCCATAGACTCTGAGATAGGTGAAAGTAGGAAATTGTATGAACCAATCTTCCCACTCTGCCATCACTGCCCTGGCAACTGAAGAGATACAAACATGCAATTCATTGTCCAGGTCCTGCACTGTGTACATCAGAAAAGCCTCATTCACTCTCTTGTAGTGATGCAGTGACTTCGTGAATTCCAACTAGGGATAGTAGTTGTAGATATGTTGTATGCTCAGTGATCCCTCGGTGTTCAACCCTTTGAATTGACCTTGATAGACCACCAGGTAGACTAGGTAAGAAACCATATGGAACTCATGAAACTGGAAGTATTTTGTTATCTGTTGATGTAGGTTGTCACTGATCAAGGTGGGCCAATCATAGAACTCAGTCTTCTTCATGATGTGAGGTATGGCATAGAACATCCAAGGCTAAAAATTGGTAGCATCTTCTAATCCAGTTACCCTATTGAGCAAGGTGATTATGATAGCAATCTCATCTTTGAACTCTCCTCGGCCAACGTTCTTAGGAAAAGTCTTATGCTTTTCCTTCATCCACCTTTGTGCAATCTTTTTACTGTATTTTTCCTTGTGCATTTCCCATATTCTTTCACATTCACCCTTTGAAATAGTGACACTTTCAGGCCAAGGGGGAATGGAAAAACACTTCTCGATCATATCAGGCTTCAAACTGCAAATCAATCTGTCATCAACTGACTAAATCTCCCTTTTAGTCGGGTTGTAATGGTTGATGCAAGGGATTACGAACTCAAGACTCTGAATTGATATAGGAATAGATGTTGTTGCGAGGAGTCTAGAGTGTCCCAGGTTTCTGATTGAAGTGTTGCCTGCGCTCTCTAAAGCATGTAGATCAAACACCGACTTAATGTGATGCAAGTTTGTCTCAGCTGTTTTGATGTAAGCATGATAGAGAGTTGATTCAGTCTTGAAAACATTGGGAGTGTACTCCATTTTGAAAACCTTGAAGAATGACTGTAAACTTGCCTATGTTCAGACAAGTTTTGAGCAACTTACTATTTTTAGAATGCTCATTTTTCTTCCTCCAATGGACAAATTTTTGAATTTTTTTCTAATATATGGGTTTTGCTCAGAATTTCGTTGCAAGACAACCCAGATCGTCCGTTTTTTAAAATCTTAATTTTAGACTGAAAAACAGCAAACCCTAATTTCTTCAAATTTTCACGAAAAAAGTTGGCATTTGGGTTTTGTTCAGAATGCAATTAGAAATGGACCAGTTGATTAGATTTGAAAAAAACTGATGGCTGATCGAAAAAGTAGCCAACCCTAAATTTTGAAATTTGCTTGAAAAAAAGCTGTGATATGGGTTTTCTTCAGAAGACTGATTTGAGAGGACCCAAATGATTAAAAATTGAATGCACTGAGGATTTCATTGACATGCAAATAAAAATCAGTTGCTACAACTTGATGAAGTTCTTGAAAATTTCTTCAAAAGAATGAGGTGACAAGACCTAGATGGCTGAAAACTGAAAAACCTTGGCCTTCTTGAAAAATTTGATCTTTTGGATGAAAAAGCTTGAAAAAGCAAGGCCTTATGCTTGCTAATCTAAAAAATTTGATGAATAACCAGCAAACTTGAGTTCTTGAATCATGAAAAACTCTTCAAACTTGCTGCTCCAACCTTCTCCTTGGGACGCCACCTACAAAAATGATTAATTTTGCATTGAAATGATGTATTAAATAGACTTAGGGTTTGAAATAAGCTTGCTTTCTTTTGCTTTCATCTTCAAAACCCTAGAAATCTCTGTTCATTGAACCTGGACGTCCATCTTTCATCTCACAAACTTGGAAATTTTGAAAATCTTGAAAATTTTACTAAGGCATGAGAAGTTGGGCACCCTTCTTGGCTAGGGGAGCCCACTTCAAGCAATGTTAGTCATTTTTTTTTTTTCAACATTACACAACTTTGACCCCCTACTTTGACCTCGATCTTCGACTTGCAGACTAATCTGATAATCTAGCTGAATGATTCATCGCGGAGCCTGGCCCGTTCTGAGAAGATTGTTCTGGAGGTATCTCTGGCTAAAAAATTCATTTCGACCTTCGAATTCATGGGAGCCTATTTCCTCCAGGGGCGCCCATTTTGTCCAGAGTTAGCCATTTTTTGATTTCCAATTTCTTCATTAACTCCTCTTCCATAGATGATCTTGTTGAATTTGGTGATCCGAGCATTGGATTGACTGATGGTTATGCTCGTTGCGAAGTTGAGGAGATATTAAGAGGGGCCTCCTAGGAGAAACTTCATCAAACAGTTGAATTTGGGCCTTCAAAAGCTTGGGCGCCCCTGGCAAGCTGGGGCGCCCAAACTCACCAGAGTTAGATTATTTTTCACTTTCTCATGTTTGCTTTTGAATCTCAATTCTTAGCTTTTATCAAACCCTTTGTTCAACCTCTCGTATCTGGTGATTGCAAACTCCGATTGACGTGCTGAATATCTCGTTGGAGAGCCTAATCAACTCTGAAGAAATCATGTTATAGCTACATATGCAAATTCATCTGCTTGGGCCCTTGAAAACTTGGGCGCCTCTTCTCTCCTGGGGCGCCCAAACTCACCAGACTTAGCCATATTCTTGATTTCCATTCTTTTTCATTCTAACTTTTGTTTGGATCCTCCCTGTTCAACTCTGAATCCCGGGCGACTGGATGATCCGTTGACTACATCATTGGATTCATTGCGGAGCTGGAAGAAAATTGGGCAACTTTGATTGGAGGCTCAAACTCTAATTTCAACTTTTCATGCCCTAAAAAGATGGGCGCCTATTCTCTCCTGGGGTGCCCAAGACAAGCAGTGTTAGAATATTTTCACAATTTTCACCTTCTCCTTCGTTCTTTGTGCTTGCTCACCAACTCACCTTCTGTTGAACGCCTGAGTGTTGAATCTGACACCTGGCAGTTGACTGACCTCCATTGATGACCTCGGAGCTCTTGATATGCTTCTAAAAAAGCATAATAGACCCACTAGGGCAAAACTGATTATTTCAAAAATTTGACTGCACCAGCCTGATATGGACGTATTTTTAGCCAATCAAAATCAGTTTGAACCCTAACGGACCAACTTTCTATTTTTAGAAAGTTTTGCCCGTATCTGTTTCGAACGAAACCCAGAAAAACCCAGAAAAAAGTTACTATTTTTAGGAAATTTCTAAAAAAGCAGTTTTCCTATAAAGTAGGGATGAAAAACTAAGATCTGGGTTTTGTAGATTAGGTTGCTCTGAGCAGACCCAGATCATCAGATTTTGGGAATTTCACATTTTAACCCCTCATGCAAGACATGCACACCCAAATTTTGACCTTTTTGACTAATTTAACAAGACTTTTACTCATTTCTTCAAAATGTCTAAGTGTAACAAAAATTTTAATTTTAGGGTACAACACATAGCACTAGAATGGTACAGTTATTTGCCTGACAACTCTATATTCTCATTCGATCAACTTGTTAATCAGTTTCTCCGACAGTTCCAGGCTAACATCGGGTCGAAGATGACCTTCTCAGATCTCATCTAATGTAACCAAGGAGATAATGAGAAGATTACTAATTTAATTGCTTGATACCAAGCACTCTTTTTGCAAATCTCTTACCCACTACCGACTCAGATGTACAGAAGGTGTTCATAGGAAATGTACAACAACCTTGGCAAGAGAATTTTTCCTTAATGAAGTATCCTTCTTTCGCACATCTATGCATGACATTACGGGAATATCAATAGACAGTTGCTCAGTTCGAGGGATCTTCCTCACACTCCCATCCCGAAGGTAGATCTATAGTATCAATTTCCAGAAAAGGAAAATCTGTTGCGAATGTAGTCACCGCATCTAATGACAGAGGCCTCAAGTGCAACAGACAGTTCACTAAATTATCTAAATATTATTCTTCTATTTTGCAAAAATTGTTGAAGGATAAGATTATAACATTGGAAGATCCTCGACCTCTCAAAGAGCCTTATCCTGACTAGTATGATGGAAACGCGTTATGCCAATACCATCATGTCCACGAGCATGATATTGAACATTGTAGGCACCTGCATCATGAGATACAAGATCGCATTAACGACATTACCATCCACCTCGATTGTAAAAAGCATAATGCAAACAAGTTGATGGCTAAGGCGAACAGTGAATTACAAATTTATATGGACCTGTTTCCATCTCATTCTATGAATTTAATTATTGATCCTTTTGGTGCTTAACTGAGGCCTCAGTGTATGTAAATGTGGTCTTGTTTACTCACAGTCCTCCCCCTCAACATGCGACTAGTTTGTCAGATGTACCTTTTACATCAAAGTATTTACCCATGAATAACAAAGCCTCTCCCCTATATATTCCCGCTCGCGTCAATGGAAACATTATGATAGGAGTCCTTGTGCACCCTGTGAGCCATGTGAATGTTATTATGAAGGAGGCTCTATTGCTAAATTAGTTACAAAGAGAGGACTATGAGAAGACGAAAACCACTATACGTACTCATGATGGCCTCTTTCTTGCTCCTTATGGCTTTATAACTCTTTTCGTCCTAGTAGGACCTAGGGTTGTGAATACTACCTTTGATGTCATTCTGGAATTTGACTTGTTTAGGGTGAAACTAGGCATCCCTTGGCTAGTTTCCGTGAACAAAGTTGCTTTCTTTATTCATAAATGTTTAAAATTCCCCCATGAAGGTGCAGTGCATGTCGTGCATGACACTAGGTATCAGCCATTGGTATCCCATGGGGGTTATTCACTTGATCATTTTTGGCCCACCTCGGTAGGTTCGCTTCCTCCAAGAACGGACCTACTTTATCAAAATTATGTTAAATATAAGATCGGGGGAAAGGTGTAGCTGAAAATGACTCACCCTATAGTGCAATAGCAAGATGCCTCTTCCTCTCAAAAGGGGAAGGGGAAGCCTGCCTGCACTTAGGGCCCTTCTTCTTCCTCCTCTACTGTTCCACCTATCTCTTCCTCCTTCTCTGCTATGACACCTTCGACTTCCACCCCTATGTGTCTCTTGGGGAGTCTGATGGTGTCTTCTTGGCGAAAGGCCAAGCGTCAACTATTCGACCTTCCCGTTTTACCTACAGTGCCTCGACCCATCTTGTATGATAAGGGGAAGGGTCCCCATGGAGCATCTCCTACATCTCAGCCTCCACGGCCTCCTATTGTCCTTACCCCTAAGGTAGCGAATGGGAAGAGGCCCACCGCTGAGGTGCTCGAGTATGCTCCCCCTTTGTTGTTGCATCTGCTTCTCCATCTCTTCCTCCTTTTCCTATCTAGAAGTCACTCCCTCCGTCGGAGACGACTATGATGGATACTTTGATTACTAAACAGGAGCCTT
Organism: Sequoia sempervirens; assembly: GCA_007258455.2. Taxonomy (NCBI): domain Eukaryota; kingdom Viridiplantae; phylum Streptophyta; class Pinopsida; order Cupressales; family Cupressaceae; genus Sequoia; species Sequoia sempervirens. The sequence continues at coordinate 11,769 of VDFB02103871.1, read as the reverse complement.
CTATTCCTCCTCAAGTTGTAGCCTCTAGCTCCCAGAGTCATAGAAACCGCTTTGCACACGAGTGTAAGCGCTAGAGGAAGGCTTTGGCCGTTGAGCAAGCTGCCTCATGGAAGGAGGAAGGGGAGCCAACAGCTCTTGCTTTGGAATGTTTTGTTGTGTCCTACTCTTCTACCCTTTCTGCTTTAGTTCCCTCCACCTCAATCTTGCTTATGGCTCCCCCCAACAAGTGTGAACGATCCTCACTCCAAGAGGGTGCAAGTATTCATTGCTCTTTTGGCTGAGCCTCCTCTTCTGATGTCCCTTCCAGACATCCCACCTTTTTCAAAACCCATGGACATGTCAAACACTTCGGTGGTGTTCATTGCAATTTTCTCCTCTTCCTCCTCGCCCTCTGCTTCATCTATGGGGATCTCACATCCTCCAATGAAGTGAAATTTGAAGGACGATATGTCTCTAATGGGGGTCAGAAGAAGGGTTCACCTTCTTTGGAGGTTAGTTTTGCATTGGCTTGCACTGTCCTAGTGACAGAGGTAGCCCCGACGTCCTCAGAGTTTGTCACTACTCCTGATCCTTTCAATGAGGCTTGCAGTGGATCTCGATCGCCTCCTCCATTGCCCATTGAGTTGACACATGGCACTTCTATAAAGTGCATGTTCAACTCTGTAGATGATGTCCAAACTCTAGCACTTCTCTTGTTGTAGGAGAGTTGGAGGGTAACCCCTTGCTATTCTGCCTTTGCAGGATCGTTCGTCCTCCCCTTACAATGATCTAGATTGGGAGAATGATGATCTATTGGTTGATGAGGACTAGGGGGTGCCTCTTCTTTATTTGTAGATTAGATTGTGTGTGTATTGTGTTTCCCTTGTGCTTTTTTTATGTGTTCTTGGATGACCTTGGTCACCCTCGTAGGTGCTTGGATACAGGAGTGTTTTTGTGTCGTAAAACTTCTTCTATTTGTCACATCATTATTCTCTTTGTTGTGCTTTGATTTTCGATAATTGGGGACGATGCACAGTGTTGGGGGCATTTAGGCCTCCCTTCCATGTTGACCCAATTTTTTTATTTTCATTTTGTTTTCACATGCCTTTCTTCAAATGATCTGATATAGTAGGGGGTTGATGACAATTCATTTGTACTTATCTATCTATATTTATGAGCAGCTATGACCCCGAAATATCAAATCCCCTTCTCTTGTTCATTATTTCATAGTTTGTCCTTTCTTTTTATATTTCTCTCCTCTTTGCTTGCTTTTTAATGTTGTGGTCCTAGTTTGTTGTCCCTCACATGTGCGAAAACATTACCATGGTTACATCTCGTCATGTTTCATGGGCCACAACATCACTTTCATTCTTGCTTTTCTCTCCTTAGGATGTCACGTGCCTCTCAATTTAGCATGTGTCATCCTAAGCGGGGGCTATCATATTATTCCAATTTTTAGAAGGTGTATTCGATGGCCAACGAAGCCCTCACTAAAAATATTCTATTTTTCAAAATTTGCATTCTTCAACATGGATCCCTTGACGAATTTTTCTTTCATCACGAATTCGTAAGATAGAATCTGGACTTTCCCTTGCGAGGGAGCATTTTTTCTTTTGAATTCTTTGATGAAAGGAATCTTTCAAAAGGATTCCTTGATGCTAGAATCATTGGTGAAAAATTCCATCTCTTTTCAAAATATTATCGCTTTCAAACAGAACGTCCCTTGAGTGGACCCCTTTTCTTTTTAAGGGTTCCCGAGGGACCCCTTTGAAAGCTTCTCCTTTAATTGTTGACTTTCTGCATGACTGTTTGCCTATTTTCCTGTGTGGATTTTTGATATCTAACACGTTTTGTCTGTGGATTAACATGTTGCTTTGTAGGTCCACTTGTGAAGCTCCTTTTCAATCAACCTTGTAGGACTGAGTACTTGTAAGGCCCCATCAGACTCTGCAGAGCCTCTTACATTTGGCTTCCTTCAAGACCAAGCACCTAGGGGCGCCTCCTTTGCAAGTACGAGGACTTGTGAAGCGCTTAGACCCTACAGAATCTCTTTGTTCAAATTTGTAGGACCAAGCACCTGCAGAGCCTCTTTGTTCACCCTTCTGTAGGTCTGCAGATTTGTGGCGCATTTTGTTCAACTCTCCTCAGGCCCAAGGACATGTGGAGCCATCTTTTCCTGTGCTTTCAGGTGGGTCAGATTGTGGTCTACTTCCTCGATGATTCAAGTATACTTTCTTTGAACTCATTTGATCTACTTTACCTCGCATTTGGTAGCACACATGCTTACTAAAGTGGGGGAAAAATATAATGGAGTGAATTTGCACCCTTTGCAAATTCCCCATTTACACCCCTTACCTTAGAAAAATTAAACTCGACAATGCTTTTCCACCTCATCCATTCACTTTCAACCCACTTAGCGACTTTCTATAGTGTCGGTGGAGGAATTTTTATTAGGGATGCTAGCGCTTCGTGCAGACGTCTACACAACATGTCGTCCTGATATGATTCCCGCCTCTGGAATTTGCAAAGGCATTACACTTCTCCATTGGCGATGAAGCATAACGCCCCTGCGCCCTTAACTGACCTCAAACAGCTCTTTTGGGCTTCTATTCACCTTCAAAAGACTATCTTTCACATTCATCTCATATTCTTCACACTTCTACACATTCAACCAATCTTCTTGAGCATTCTACACTTCATTTTCTCAGCATTCTCCACCATTTTTGAAGCTTTGAGTTGTTACTCTGCTGGTTTTTCTCCTCACATTGTCACAGAAATGTTGGCATCTACAAGCTTGTGAGTTCACATCTCCCTTCACATGCTTGAGGGCATCTTGTTGGGGAGGCGATATCCATTTTTTTTAGCATTTTTATTTGATTTAAATAGCATATTGTTCTTAGCATTGCTTGGTATTCTTCCTTTCAGTGCTTTCTTTATCATACTTTTCTCTATTGTGGCTATTTTGGTTGTCTGTGAAGGTGGGAACAACGAAACAAGGGTTTGACTATGACAAGCCCTAAAACAGCTCCAACATTTTTCCACGTTTTGTTGTGTGTAGATTTCATGTTCATGTGGAGCTTGTGTGAGTCTAGACTAATCGTAAGGTTGTTTTTTGCCACCTTTGTTCTCATCAACTTCTATCTTTTAAGTTAAAGTATTATTCTTGTCATTTCAGTAGTTTAGCTCTTTCATGTTTTTCGTTATCGCATAAAACCCTATTTATTAGGTAGATAGTGAACTTTATGTTATTCTTGACTGTCCTTCGTACTTTTTGTCTATATGGATGCCAGCGCGTCACGCTGTCATTCATCTTTTGTGCTGGAGTACTCTTCCCGAGAGTTGCCTAGGCTACAGTCCAAACTCGGGAATTTGCTCACCTAGTTTCCTGAAGTCTCAGGTTGATAGAAAGACAGTGACAGGTCAGTTGTCCTTCCTTTTCACCCTCTTGAAACAACAAACTTACCTTAAACAATCCTTAGCATGAGGTAGATCAAGGCAGTTGATTGTTCTAGACCCTCCCGTGACCTGGGATCTTGATCAGTCGGTCGCCCTCCTCTACAGTGTTGCATGTGAATGTTTATGACTTTGATGAAGTATTTCTAAGTAGATATGTTTGCATAATAGATCATATATATTTTGCAACTCTTCTTTGATATTTTAATGGTTGTGCATGACTATTACCCAATAAGGTATTGTTCTTGAAGACTCAAACCATCCATATCATATTAAAAATAAAAACCTAATCACCAATAGTATAGAAAATAGGAATATATTATTATGTGACGTTCATAATTTAGTGCTAAAACAAGGGAAAACCTTAAAGTTAAACCTAATTTTTGCATCACGAGCATGTACAATACATTCATACTTTGCCAATATCTATAGAGTAAAAATGAAACTATGTCAAGGAAACCCTACATTGCAATCATCTATTAATGCATGTGAAAAGTATGTACCAACTACATAAAGGTTATATTAGCTGATCACTCTTGACCTAATGATAATTTTTGGGGTCAAGTGTGTAGTTTGGGTACAACAATTATTTGTAATTTTATTTGTCCATTTTTTTATTTGAATGCTTGTTAGGACATAGCTCTAGGAATACCCTCTTGAATTTAAGCTAATATCAAAGAGTAGGAGAAATTACCCACTCTCATAGCTAGACTTTAACTATCCTAAGTTGAAATATTGCCAATTTTTGCTTTCAATTAATGATTAAAGCAAAGGCACCCGCTAAGGTTAGAGGAGAAACCAAAACGCGTAAGAAAGCAACTCTAACCAGAATGGCGCCGATGATGGCGAGCATTGGTCAGAGGGTCTTCTATTCTAATTGCAGGAAAGAACTCAACGTCAAGTATGTGCTACCCAATCCAATGCGGAGTGAGGGGCGACCATATGACGGAGTGAAATACAAAAGCAATGCTAGAAAGAAATGCTGAAAGATGAAATTACTCGACACCCAGAATGTGCTTGCTGACCCAAGATGGGAAAGTAGCTACCATAGGGCGGAGATCTATCTATTACAAACTTCAAATGAAATTGAGCATTACAAGTCAAATTAACAAGCTTAAGAATGACTGCCAGTACTACTGGTCAGTTTACAATTTGTTATCATACGCCTGTCAAAATGTTAGAGCTGAAAATATGAATCATTACAATGCAATAAGATCTCTCTTAGCTGAATTCACGAAGCCACATCAAATCGGCACAAAGATTGTAATTAATAGTTCTGATTTCCTGTTTTCATCAAATCTGCATTTTTGTAATTTAAACCAGCAGCCTATGAATTGATTCAAATGCTCGTATCTCCCTTATAACTCACTCAAACTGCTCAAACTAAGATGCATAAGACTAATATGACAATGGCGCTCAATCTAGAAACTTAACCCCGACTCCAAATGCAACTAATAAGAAATGCACAAATCCCAAGAATGCTAAATGGTACGGCCTTGCTGAAAAAGGCGATTTTCTTTTTAAAAATAATGCAAGCACTAAAAATTCCAGAAACTGGAGAATATATTCGCCCTTGCCAAATACAGAGAATGAGACGATACCCAGAAGAATATTTTTTGTATTTTTCAAGATATGAATAAAACATGCAATCTGCTGTATTAAATGATGCTAAAATGCTGAAACACTAAAATGCCCAAAACAGATTTAACAATGCACGAAGCTAAACACAATGCTCAAACTAAATGCACTCACAGTACGATGAATTCACCACTAGATGTTGTCTTCCAAACACGAAGTGATGCCCAAGCTAGGAGGCCTTCATTCCTCGAAGCAGTCCCAGAGCCAATCCGGCAGCATAACAGTATAGTCGTCAAAGATGCCGAAATGATGCACCAAGACTCCTCTTTATAATTCTTCAGTTGACTTCGCAAAAACCCTAAAATCAGCTTTTAGGTCAAAACCCAATCTCCTCAAGGATGGGCGCACTTTCTCTTCAAGTCTTAAGAAATGATATTTTAAATGAATATCAACTTTGATAATTACGCCCTTCAAACCTTGCTTTGACTTAGGAAATAATTAAAATAATCTCTTCAATGAGGGCGCCACCCTCAAAGACCACTTTTTAAAAACACATTAAGTCATTAAGTCTAAGCCAAGGGTCAACGTTCAATTATAATAATTAAAACGTGACTTTTTTTAATTAAATGACTTAACTTATCCTTTTGACAAGGCCCTGAAGTCAAAACTGAGCAAAACAACTGACCAACTGAAGCAGGGAGTCAACCGAGCTGAACACATCTGGAAAGCTGCCAAAAATAGAATTTACTAAAAATAGTAAATTCCAAAAAGTGCTCTGAATGCTGAGATGAACATACCACTGCGAAGCTCTCTGAAAACCCAGAAAGAAACCGCCATTGAATCCATCATCTCTGAGCAATGACCTCCTCAAAATTAGGAAACCCTAATTTAACCTTCCGACTAGCCCGGGTTCCCAACGAAAAGGCCAACGGTCACTGGAACAATCAGGTTTGAGAAGGGGACATTACATAAGTCTATTGATGATTCTCTATTTTCTTTCTTGAAGACAAACCCCTAGCCTTGAAGGTAGAGAAAGGCTCTAATATTTGGCAGAGTGGTTTTGGGAACTAAAATTTTGGTGTCATTTCTAGGGATATATTAATCAATATTTTACTTTGAAGACCTTGGTGATACTCTCAAAAAAGAGTTTCAACTATGGTTTGCAACTATGTGTATTCAAACACAAGTCTCCTTTCGTAAGAGGATTGGTGAATTTGTAGTTTTATCTAAATGAGAAAAAAAAAGAATTTAGAAGATTAGAAATAGAAAAGGGTCAAGGATAAGTCGAGGGATAGCTTGATATAATTCCAAATAATGTGAGAAGGAGATAGGCCAAATGGAAAGTTTAAAATATAGGCATGTAATCCTTGTTTAATTCCCAAAGCCTTGAATTAGCTAGTACATTTGGTAGAAAGAATGTTATTGTAGATTTAAGAGACCATTTTTAATATACTTCAGACAATTCTATCAATAATATGGTTAGAATAAGTGGAATAAAATTTAAATACAACTATGACATTCCATGCAACCTACAAAATGAGGGAGTAAGAAATAGAAGAACATCCCAACAATTATATGCTAAGGATGTGAACCTTAAATTTCCCCCAACTCCACATGTGAGAAATTTGAGGGACACCCCTTGTCCTTCTCCTATCACTACCCCATTTGAAGCTAGAACTAAACAAGAATAGGAGATCCCTTTCCATGACACTAATGCAACTATACAATTAGAAATTAAATGTTGGGAAAGAAGAAATGGTCATCATGAAGACTTAAAAAGAGGCATTTCATTAATAGATTCTAGGGAATAGTGTTTTGAATGTGGGATTATTGCCCAAATATTTACTCCAATGAGACAACCTCTTGGCACTGATAAATATACTCAATTGGTATATGGTTACCCTAACATCATACCAAATGAAATTATGAGAATAATCCTAAGGTTCTAGGTTAATAATGCAATATCAAGTGAATAATGTCTTAGGAATTTCATTAATGTCACTAACAAGCATGAATTTAAGGATGATGTAATGATGAATATTTTTGTCCAATCCCTAAAAGAAGGTGCAAATGAGTGATATAGGATCCTCCCTAACAACAAAGTTGACACATGGGAGGAATTAATGAGAGTTTTTAGGCTATAGTATAGTGATAGGGTGGACCCTAAGTTGGCAATTCATGAGATCAAAACCATACAAATGGGAGTGAATGAGATAGTCATTGAATTTAATAGTTAGTTTATTATATCAATGAGGAAGTTGCCACCAAATTTGAGATCGAATGACTCTTTGTGTCTCATGTTACATTGTGGAGATTTCGATGCCAAGATTGGATATTGTCTCAAGGATAAGAACTCACAAATTCTCAAGGAGGCTTATGTTATTGCAATTAATATTTACATTAATACAAAGGATTTAGGTAAACACCTCAAGAGGAGAGATCTCAAGTTAGCTCAACCTGATAGAAAAATAATTTTAAAGCTTTGACTACTAACAAAAATTAGACAAGTCGATGGGGGCTCTAAAGGACCTATCATATAATGTTTTAAGAAATTAAAAGGGGATTCCACCTTCGAATTGGTCGACTCATTTCAATGAGGGTAGCATTTGCACAAAAATCCTTATAATTATGATTGCTCCAAAAGACCAAACAACATGATAGGAAAAAAAATGTCAGGTCACAAGGACTCCAAAAAATAAAATAGGATCCCCCTATCCTCTTACAAAATATAACATGCATTTCTAGAATGCATCTATGTGGTGTGAAGCCTACTATCTCCTCCATGTCCTATGGGTTTTATAGTTTCCCTAACTGGAAACAAAGATGAAGGGAATTTTTATGAGGATGAGAATGCAAAATATCATGATGAAGAGCTTGATCAATTTGATAATTTTTAATACCAATTCAATGATGAAGAAGGTGATATTCTAACCATGGAGGTGTGGATTATCTTTTCAAAATAATTATGATACAATCCTAGGGAAATAGGAGTTGTCACTTCATTATTTTGAACATTTGAGGTAGATGATGGGACAAAAGTATCAAGGGAGAATACCCTAAAATGAATACAAGAATATCCTTGCTCATGCTACATTTATACATGCACATAATGAATACCAAGGAACAAGAATGACCCTCTAAAAGATAAGTATTGTTGCAATGCCAAGGGTAGAATAAACTAGTTTAGATTAGGAAGATAGTTCTACAAGGAACAACATCACAAATGACAATTCGAAAGAGACCAATGAAAAAGGGATAAGATCCAATGTAAAAGATATTGAACAAGATGATATTTATCCTTAAAAGTAGAAAAAATGAGACACACGCAACTATGAAAGACACTCTAAAAGGAAAGAATCCTATTATTACATGAGCTTGCCCTCCTCTAGCTTTGGTAGTGGTCTAGATTTTGTGTTCAAGTGAGGGAACTCTTCTCCCAAATTGTTATCTATCGTACTTGGATGCACTCTCAAGTCTTAATAACTTATTTTGACACTCTAAACATTAATATAGTTCATTTCTAACCTATAAAACTATTTTCTTTTAAAAATTCTTTGAGTATCACTAATATAAAATGCTATATTTCACTAAAGCCTATATTCTACTTGTCTTAAATTGTTTTTTAATTATTTTAATTGTTTAAATTAAAATTTTAAATTGATTAGTTTTAAAGTAAAATTACAGCTTTACTATTTTTAATCATAAACTAATATTTATTAATTTAAAATTTAAAACTCAGATTTCTTAAGTCAAGTTGAATAAGAAAATAATTTTATACTTGATCCCCCAAAAGATGAGAGATGAAACTTTCAACACAAAAATGTGTAAGCTGTGATGAGAACAAGACACTCGAAGAGAATTGAGGAAAAGTGCTTCATGGAAAGAAAATATGAGTAAATTCAAAACCTCTACACTAGTTTCCAAAATGGAATAAAGCATGGAAAACTTTGAACTTCATGTTTCCAAAGTTCATATATGCAGCTACAATGAATCCACTGTGTGGTTTGCCTTAATATTTATCTTCAATTAAAATAACTAATTCCAACAGTAATCTTTTTGTGTTCTATTTCAACAGAAATATACTTCAGCAATAGAACAAAGAACCAAATATTTTGAGACAAACAACAATTCTATTGAGGACGATAATAAATCTCGCTTGCACTAATATACAAAAGTTGCCAAATGGTTAAGAATGACATGAAAACCCTGATTCAGATGTTCAACATCAGTAGAGAGTTAATGAATGATCTTAGATAACAATTAAACTATAGATAGAACTTAACATGAAGGAAAAGGGCATGAAAAGTTTCCAATTCAAAATTTTCATAGCCATTTACAAACCATAAAGTTACCTAACTTTGCTCAGAAGACAAACAACTAATGTCAGTTTAACCAGATTGTTTTCCTTAACAGCAGTTGTTCACCAATTTTATTTTTATTTTCAACTAGTAAGGCTCTAAGCACAAACACTAAGGAAGTAGTCATATGTAGGGGGCTTCAGGACTTATAATTATGAATCAAAAGGTCCCATAGGATTAGGAAAAAGCTGCTGCAAAACAACTTAGAATCTTATACTGGAAAATAGGAACCCCTATGTTTTAGCTCTCAAATTTTCAGCGGTTGGCTGTGGGTTGGGGCTGGAACTTTCCTCAACCAGCTTAGGAGGTTTTTATCTATGTGAAGTCATTGGCTGATACCCTTTAGAGTTTAGGTAAGGTTTTTGGAGGGAAAGTTTTTGGTTCATATTATGATGTTAGGATACAATATTGCAGTTTTTAATCAAATCATCAGACTACCAGTTTCCTAAAATCTCCAGTGTTCCACGGGACGCTGCTTCTCAAAATTCAAGCCCGAACGGGACGCCCTGATCGGGATACTTGGTCTTCACCGTCTCCGCTTCACCGGGCCAATCGGGTGTTCGCTTGAAGATCTGGAGATACTCATCGCCTCCCTCCTTAAAGTTTCTTTGGAGTCTCCAAGGAAACTTGAGACGTGGAGACGTCTCCAAGTCTCCTGGGGAGACGCCTAGGCGTTTCTTGGGAGGCTGGGAAACGCCTAGCCGTCTCCCGTCTTGAGACGCGTCAATGGACGCATAAATCAAAATTTAAGTTAAATTTTTAGTTTATATGTATTTTGTTGTTGCCCTAATTTGGCGTGGGCCCCACCCCTTCCTCTAAAACAACACAAAACAATGAAAACATTAAGATTTGATCATTTCAATCACATTTACAAAGAGTCAAAGACTGATTTTTTTTGCAGCCAGCTGAAGAAGAAGAAAAACAGTGAAGAAGTCTGATTGAAGGAGTGAAAATAAAGATTGCAAGTGTGATAGGAGTGAGAAGGAGCAAGAAGAAGAGGAGGAAGAGGATTCTACTTCATTTTGGAGAGATTTTTCAAGCACAAGGTAGGGTTTTTGAAGTTTTTTTCAAATTTCTTGTTGTTTTTCAAGTTTTTGTTTTAAAATTTATTTTCTTAGTTTAAACTTGTTTTCTTTTTTTCTTATTCATCTCAAAGACTCAAAATCAGATTTGATGTTGAATCTTGAGAGTAAAATGATGAAGATGAATGAATCATTCATCATTTTGCCCTCAAGATTCAACATCAATTTTTTTATTTTAAAATTTTAATATTAAAGTTTAAAGTTAAAGTGTAAACAGCTTGCTTTTTTAAATTTTTTTCCTCAGATCCTTTCTATTTCTCAAATACTATTAGTTATTACTCATTTATATTGCTTATAGAGCTTGCTTTTTTTTCCTCATATCCTTTATATTTCTCAAATCCTTTTTATTTTGTATTTGCAAACTGCAAAGTAAAATTTCAAATTTGTTAACTTATTTCAATTTTCAATGTTCATTGTTTCAATTTGTTAAAGTAGGCTGATTTTATTTTAATTTTGTGAAATGCAGTGTCACTTTCACGATGAGCACCCAAGACATGAGTGGGGATGACATGGAAATTCACTCTCATAGTGAACATGATTCAGATTTTGAACCTGAGAATGAGGGGGATGACCATGGGGCTGATCCTGCAGCCCAATCTAGTTCCATGGCGAGTGCACCAGCTAGTACAGGTTGCCCTTCAGAAACTTTGGCAGAGTTTGCTAGGGGTCATTTTGATCCGAAGTCTCCTCTCAAACAGTTTGCTACAAGAATACAAAGCACATCAAGTTCAGGTGGGGGAACAAGGAAGTGGAAGTGCAACATTTGTCATATGGAATGGTTTGGTAGCATCACTCGAGTGAATGCACACTTTCTTTTTTGGACAGGAAAAGGTGTGGAGCCTTGTAAGTTTTTGAAGGAGGCTAAAAATATAAAATATAGAATGGAGTTTAACAAGCTTTGGGGCATTCCAGAGGACACAAATATTTCAGTCCCTACTACTTTGACTGGTAGGGCAGCCCTTCAGCAAATCCAGCATGCATCAGTGCCACATACTTTTCAGACGGGAGGAATGATGTTTGGAACTTCATCCACTTCCACTTCTAGTGTCGCTAGGGGGACAGCCACAGGGAAACGCAAGTTGCAGACATCACAACGTAACCCCATAGCTAATATGTTTAATGTGCAGCTGAGAGATGAGATAGATGAATCCACTGGCAAGTTATTTTTTGCCAATGGAATTCCATTTCATGTTACACGGTCTCCTTATTATAGGGAGATGATGGCTATGGTGGCTAAGGGAGGAACATCATATGTGCCACCAGGTGAGACGAAAATGAGGACCTCGATCTTGGATAAGTGCTATTCCAAGATCAATATT